>CM035802.1:17298409-17560909 GCA_020466265.1 Siphamia tubifer
AATCAGAACCCTCCCTACATCCAGCTGTTAAAGCCAAATTAACTAGAGCAGAATACACCCATTCCCCTTGTAAACCTTTATTCAGAATTGATATAGCCATGTAAACATGAAAGAAAAAGCTGTAATTCCAAATAATTTTATTCCAAATAAATAATTCAGAATTTAAAAAAAACATCATGTAAACGTAGCAAATGTTTCAACCCTTTTAGCATTTATTTTCTATGTTGTCTGAGTTTCACTGAGAAAAATATGTTCAATATTCTCATGCCTGAAGGGTGTAAAAGTATGAAAACACAAAATATTCTGAAACTGCTCCCTTTGGATGCTGAGGTTATGAAGTCTTACAATTCCTTATGATATTTCTACACTGGAAATCTATATATAAAGATGTAAAGACTGAAAGCTCAGCATCTTTAGGAGGACTGACTGTCATCTGGGATGTTTTCAAGTGGGAACATCAGCTGGTTGTGTTAGTGTTGTCATGTTCCTGGCATTTAGGAAAGTAGAAACAATAAGGAAGCAATTGTACAACCGTCAAATCACTTTTTTTTTTCTCCACCTAATGACCCCTAAAAACCCAAAGCTATTTCTGTTGCAATATCCAAACTTTTTTTGTGCACATTTAACCTTTTGTAGGGATTCATCACTATTATTTTTCAGTGTATTTCAGGTATTTTCCAGTATTGAATTTACTGATCATGTAAATCAGGGGTGTCCAAATCCAGCCCTGGAGGGTCAGTATCCCGCCTGTTTTAGATATGTTCCTCTTCCACTACATCTGGTTCAATGAATGATCAGCTCATCATTATCATATCCTCACTCTGTCACCTTTCACCTCATTCATTTCACCTGCTTCCTCACACACCTGTCTTCATCACTTTACCTTATTTAAGTTCTATCCTTTCCTGTCCTCCTTGTCAGTTCGCCCCCATACTTTACCTAAACGGAAACTGAGCTCCGAGTCACCTGGACCAGGTGCTTGCTCCAGTTGTGGTTTAAGACTATTGAATGAGTTTTTGATGTCATTTATGTTTTCCGTCCCTCTTATGTCCGCGCTCAGAATAAAGAGCCTATTGTGAAGTTTTGGAGTCTGCATTTGGGTCCTTCACACAACACAACTTCTGACAATCATAAAGCACAGGGGACGTCTGATAATGATGTCATGGCTTCCAGGTGTGATGGAAGAGGGAGATATCTAAGGCTACGTCCCGACCACAGACGTGCAGTTAAGTGAGGCAGGTGAGTCAGGGTCTCACCAGACATAATCCACCATGAGTTATGATCAATGTAAATAATACTAATAAAGATTTGTCCAAGTGTCTGTGCTATAAATCACATGTCTGTATGATTCGAATGCTTTCAATCATTTTCGTGATCAAAATCACCATATTTGCTTGTTTCACTGCAGTGAATATGCAGTGAGCTGAGGCAGCTCCAAACCATGCCTCACACAGATAGAGCGATCTACATGAACTCAGTTTTATCTGGTTACTAGGTTACCAATCATTGTCGTGTTATTGTTGGCTTCATCTAAAACCATGGAGGATCAGGATGTTATAGCTAAACTGAAAGGATTTTTAAAGTTGGACTTTCAAGGAAAACTGGACTTGATAAAAAATGGACGACCGACGCCAGAGCATTAGTTTTGTGTATGATACCCCCTTGTGGTGTCCACCGTGGTGTTTTGTAGAAGTTACCCCCATTCAATGTTCATTCTTCCTTGGCCAAATATGCATATTAAAATATGTACCTCATATAAATAATGCTGCAATGAGATATGAAACTAATAGGTATTTAGGAAATATTTAGTGTATTTGAAAATCTGATTTAGAAAAAGTCAGTGCCTCACTTACCACAGACCTCACTGCACGTCACTGGTCCGGACAAGTTCCATACGGGTTTAGTTTTGAAACTGTATCAAAAAGATATTACGTAAAAATGTAACTGTTTCAGTAAAAGTCAGCATGGGGGCGAATCATTGCTGAAAACGATGCAATTCACATGCCGCACCACTATGCACGCTGTTAGCCAGTCCCACTGGATACAAGAGAACAATAGAAGAAGAACTAGTGCTCATGCACCCACATCTTTTTTTTATCAGGACGACACAAACACACACACACCAGACACAAACAACAATAATAACACTGTTAACACCCTCACATTAACCCATTCACCACTGATGTCTTGTGAGGAGAATGAATGCAAGGCTGCTGTTTTTGTCCAGTCATGTGGTCATGACGTGGGGATGAACACACAGGGATACTCGTCAGTATGGATACGGAAACGACACCGTATCCAGATCTTTCCACTCTGGGACCTGTTTTCCTTGTTTACCTTGTTTTGGGGTATCTGCGCGACAGGTCCGATTTTGACGAAAAGGCTAACCCATTAAGAAAGTACATCGATTTATGTGAACTCGTCTCTGAAGCAGATGGGGTCTAAAACATGCAGGATACTGGCCCTCCAGGACTGGATGTAAACGTTCATAAAAGCTCATTGTATATCCATAGGTTATTATATGAAAATCAAGAAAACTGACGAGTTTAGCCAAATACATCATTAAGTGACTGTAAGTATCTATAACTACTGTCATTTATTAAACACTGCATCAGTGTTGCAGAAGCTGATGGTATTTCCACGTTCACTGTCTGAACATGCAAAATAATAAGACAAATACTAATAACACATATTTAAAAACATTGATAAGATTTAGATAGAAAGGTTGTGTAACATTTTAGCTTATTTGGTTGATTATGTGTTTGGGGACAATGAACTAATGATGATAAAGTTTAACTTATAAAGAAGTTAAAGATCATGAGACAAAAAGAAAATGGTAGAGATGTACTGAGCTAATATTTTTCCATTGAGTCTAATGTTTAGGCACAAGATGCCGTCTCTTCAGAGTTGTTTTGACTTCATCAAAAGTCACATCACATATTTGATGCCAAATGGCACCGGAATATTTGTGATGTCAGAATGGCTGGTAGGTTCAACCTTTAGATTCAGAGTTCAGAGAAACTTTGTACCCTTTACAGCTGGATGTGGAAACACCCTGACAATGTCAAAATGTGCACAGGCATCAGTCTACACACTGAAACCCAAAGACGACAGCGGAGACAAGGCAAAGGAAAAAAGCCACAAAAAAAAAAATAACCCAGAATTTAAAAAATTAAACACAGTGGTTGTAATATAATTTAAAATGTCACATTCAGGAAACTGACCTGGTCACTACAATTACACAAACCATCCAAATTAACAACATTTATATCGAAGCCATTTAATGGTTCAAGAAAATAAATACATGCAGAGTGACTTTTTATTTTATTTTGAGGAACTGACATATATTACTGGAGTTTTTTGTAGTACTTTTTTGTGTATAATGTTAATAGGGAATCCTTGATTAAAAACTTTTAAATACTTAGTACTATTTTTGTGTTAATTCCCACATTTTACTTCTATTTTTAATCTTCAAAAAATAATTTAGAATATTACACAAATGCTATTTATTTCTGTATTTATTTATTAAGCAATTTATTATAATATTATCATCTGAATTTTGCATATTTCCGTAAAAATCAGGTATTTTCCTGTATTTAATTTACTGGCTATGTAAATGTTCACAACAGCTCAAGGTAAATCAAAATGTATAATTAACAAAACAGACAAAACTGAAGAAATGTAATTTTTTGAGCAAAAATATATCATTACCTAAACATAAAACATTTGACGACAAACAACTGTCATTTGTGTCATTTGGTGACATAAGTGAGCAAATGTTGTTTTTATGATGATAAATAATGATAAAGTGGTATGTCATTAGTTTCCAGTGCAGGATTAAATTCTCTAAGACTGTATTTATCCAGAATGACATGTATTGTTAATTTCACATTAACTTTATTAATATCTCATCTTGTCTTCTGAACCCGCTTTATCCTCATTAGGGTCACAGGGGTCACTGGGGGCCTAATCCAGCTACAATGGGTGAAGGTGGGGTACACCCTGTATGAGTCTCCAGTTCATCTCAGGGCTGAACATATATAGACAAACAATCACTCTCACACTCACACCTATGGGTAATTTAATTAACCAATTAACCTATCAGTGCATGTGTTTGGATGGTGGGAGAAAACCAGAGTACCTGGAGAAAATCCATGCAGACACTGGGAGAACATGCAAACTCCACACAGAAAGGTCTGGTGTGGGAATAGAACCAGGGTTTTTCTCACTGTGGGGCACGAGTGCTAACCACTGCTCCACCGTGACTTTATTAATGTTAATGTTAATGTTCAAATTAATTTTATTAATTCATTCTCACTTTAATTCCACATGCACACACACACACAACCACACACACACACACACACACAGAGTGAGATATAAATTCCCTGGGTGGACCCTTGACTGAGAATCTTCAAACATATTAATGTTTCGTGCTTTCTTACATTAAAACTGAGCTGCCATTGTTGGCCTGTGTGTATGTGTGTGTGTGTGTGTGTGTGTGTGCGTGTGTGTGTGCATGTGTGTGATGCTCTCCGGGGGAAAGTTTCAACGTGCGCACAGATCAACTTCGCATCTATGAGTTGTCAGATAGTCAGCAAACGTGTATATGTTCCAGATATGATCTGTGTCAACTGGAGAACATCAGCCAAATGATATGTCTGCAAATTTTGTTTTTGACGTTCAGACCTAATTACAGGAGATTACCGGGAGAAATGACAAAATACGGGAGAGTCCAGGGAGTCCAGGGAAAAACGGGAGTGTTGGCAGCTCTGAACTACATGAGTTTTATCACTGAATCAATGTTCAGAATGGTAAATGGACTGCACTTATATAGTGATGCTCCACCTTCATGGTGCTCAAAGCACTTTACATTAGCCTCACATTCACCCATTCACACACACTCACACACTGGTAGATGGCTACTGCCATGCAAGGTTCTGCCAGACCTACTGGGAGCCTAATTTAGGGTTCAGTGTTTGGCCCAAGGACACTTTGACATGTGGACAGCCAGAGCCAGGATGCAAACCGCTGACCCTTCAGTCAAAGGACGACCCACTCCACCTACTGAGGCACAGCTGGTTGTCACAGCTGTGGCATATTATTCATATTATTATTATTCATGTGTAACACAAATGATCCCCATGACAGAAAAACCAAAAACAAGTGGAATTTTGCCACAACTATTTTATTTAATTTGTCTTGCATTGTTCTTTGCTGTTTTTGTACTTTCCATCTTTGTGAAAGCTATTATTCATAACCCCAATTTTAAGAAAAGGGGGAAAAGTGCCTAAAACATGAATAAACGCAGAAAGCAATGATTTGCAAGTTTCCCTAAACCTGCATTATATTTTCATTCTGTTCTCTATTATGAATAAAATATAAGTTTATGAGATTTGCAAATCGTTGCATTCTGTTTTTATTTACATTTTATGCAGCGTTTGGAATTGGGGTCATATTTCATTTAATAAAACAGCCTGGAATGACCTCTCACTGTGCATTTTATTGGAAATTATAGTCTGGAATTGTCATAAAACTTTGATATTGAGATTACAGCTTATAAAATACAAAAAGGCATATATACAAACACAATTAATAGAAAATGTCACATACAAAAATACAACCACACACAAAACCAATTAAATCCATTAGAGGCAGAAGTAGTTATAAAGTATATTCCCTAGGTTTGCTAAAAATGAGCAGTTAAAATGATAGAACAGCACATTTTAAGGGAAGCTCTTATTTTTTTTTTCCACTTCAGGAACAAAACAAGCAAAAATGTTTTGTTTTTCTCCAGCTTGATTCTTCTTTTTCCTCAGACAGCCAATATTATCGAGCAGAACAGTCGACGGAAGCTTAGTAGATAAATGTAGAGGAGATAAAAGCTGAATATTTACCTCTAAAATGTGTTGGAGTAAAATAAAATAAGCCAATAACTACATCAAATGTGCACTTGAAGTATAAACTTGGGTACATATGTGACTCTCCACCTCTTTTAAGAATGTTTTTCTTCAGTTAACCTTTTTGCCCATCCTTAGATACGGTCGTACATTTTGTTCCTCGCTTACAGACAAATTGCTCTGCAGAAAATCAACAAATTGTGCTTCTGAAATCAATCACATGGAACAAAAATACAGCACAAATTCACTTCATTCTGTCAGAGCAGTAATGCTTTACTCCGCTCTATTTTCTCAGCCTTTGTTTCATCCAAAAAAATTACACAAGTTCTGCTCTCCATCCACATCCACACTGGCTCCATCCGCCCACATGTATCTGAGCTGCTGGCAATTAATTAAAGGAAGCACATGCAGCGCTCAGTCGGCTTGTCAGGCCTGCCAGTCATCAGCACGGCGTGACAATGATCTGACCATCAGCGGCTTAATTGGCATTCAGAGGACACGCTGGTCTCCTCACTGTAGGCTAAATAAACACACAGGCAGCAGGATGCAACCTTCAGTCTTGATCAATAACCCTTCAACAACACATCTGATGTAGAAGAACAGCTGCGGGAGCATTTTATAAATCTGTGTTTTTATGTTGACCAGACGCTTTTGTATCGATCCAAATTCACAAATGAGAAGTGGCGGAGAAGAAACTGATTTTGATGGAAAAGTTGATGTTTTCAAGCAAGGATTGTAACTTCTATCCTTTTATAAAAAAAAAAAAATCTAGTTCATCCATTATAGGCTAATCTACTTTATGTATTTGTGTAAATTATTTTTGCATCATTGCATCAAAACTCTCCAGTAGCATTCTCTAGGTAAGAAACATTTACATTTTTTATGTTCAATGATCATTCTGAAATGTTATTTTATGGAATTAACATTTTTTAAAAATGTTCAAGCAAAACTTATTAAAAGTCAAAGACAAAAAAAATGGATTTGAGAAAGAAAATTTTAACCCATCAAATCCCAAAATCAAAAACATGTACTAATCTAAACTCTTTAATACCTGTCCATCCATTAATTCAATCCATGTAAAGGACAGGTAATCATCTTTCCATGGTCATCAGATACGACCCATTTGGATTTTCAGAGGCTCTATAGTTACCATGGAAACAATGTCATCTTCAATAACATTGTTTCACCAGTAAAACCTATTGAGTTGGATACATGGCAATGGATGGAAGTACCTCTTTAATGTTTGGTTATTGATATTTTTGCAGAAAAAAAGCACCTTTTTCTTCAGTTTTCTCTTTTTGTGATATAATAACCTACAAATTTCTTAGGAGTTTTTTATGAACATCATAATCTGTGAATTAAATATATGAAAATAAAAGATTTATGTTGGAGAAAAAAGGAAAAAAATAAAGAGGATGTGTTATAATAAATAGAGTTGCCACAAAAGTCACACTAGGTCTTTATGGGTTAATAATGACTATTACATTACAAATAGACCTGTCAGTGGGTGGGATATATTAGACAGGAAGTGAACCTTTAACCCTTAAAGTTGATGTGTTAAATACAGAAGAGACTGACCAACCTGCATTAAGGTCAATGGCAAATTAAAAGTCAATTCACATATACAGTATAGCATAATAATAGATGCAACAAATACAAACGCACAGCTTTTATTTTGTATTTGTAGACTTCCATGTATTTCACTGAAGTCAGAAAAGGAATTGAGATACACAAACAAACAAAGTTGCATTTGTATTTTTTTATTTATTTTAAGTTAATATGGAGCTGGTTTAGCATATTTCCAAATAGTTGCATTCTGTGCTACACATTTACATTTTATCACTATATTGTTTTATTTACTGTTTTTATGCAGATACATATTGAACACAGCTGCAGGTGAACTGATATGGCTGTGAACAACTGTCAAAGTTCCTCATGTGGCCCCGTAGGAAAATGAAATGCTCACCCCTGGGTTAGAGTAACTTTGATAAGGAGGAAATGTGATGAAGAAAATCATTGGGTCAAACACACAGATCATGTTGTTCATTCACTCAAAAGATTTTTATCAATGAGGTCAAGGAAGTAACAATGGAACTGGATGAAACCATGGTTTTATATGATGTTACCTCCATTTTTACCTGCAGTACCACCAAGTAAGCAGACCAGGTAAGGAAAGGATGACTTCCACAGGACAACACACTCTATAACAGAACCAACCTGAACCCAGAATAAATCAATGCTTAAGTTCTGCATCAATTCTACATGCTTCCCATATGTGACCCACCACCACGAAACCAGGCATAAGTGTCTGGAAATCAAAACTGAGTTATCTGTGTAGATTGGTAGAGTGGAAACTAAGGTTTAAGATGGTGAAAAAATTATGTTTCTATCATAAGTAGAACCAAAGTTATGGTCATTTTAATATCCACAGTTGGACCTATTATGCAATTTGCATATTTTTAGATATTGTCCGTTAAAGTTTTGGACTGTTTTGGGGTAGAAAGTCCTTAGCAACGCATAATAATTCGTATCCGATTGACAAAAAATATTCACAGATGTTAAAGGACACTCTGATGGACATGTCACAGAAGTTTTATATATTATAATAATAGGACAGAATTGCAACGTATTATAATCATTTGGCTTATGACATTGGACAAGAACATTCAATATAAGCTTTTACCTCGTACCGAACACTTGGATGTTTACGCACGGAACGGAGACCGGTTTGTTCGGCGAAAAAAGGTGGAAGTCGTCTTTGTCTTTGCTCAGCAATCCCTGAACTTTTGTCGCCGCTTAAATAATTGACTCAATAAACACCTTTATTGATTGGATTTCAATGTAATGACCACAGGAACTGAACATAGAGGTGTTACGGTACCGTTTTTTTGATAAGGTGTAAACACAAATAAGAAATCACCTTCCAGCCTAAATTTGGCTGTAGCTCTGAACGGCTCAGCGCGACTTATGCCTGGTTTCGTGGTGGCGGGTCACATATAATGTAGACCTCTACAAACAGAAACAAGTCTCCCCAGTGCCCCCCTTAGCAGCCAACATATACCTGGTAGAAGTGGAACACAATGTTCTGAGTACACACACACACAGTAAATTTTGCAGTGTTAAATCAACACTTAGAGAGTGTATTTAACTTCTTCTAGAGTGTATTTGGTCCCATTGTCTCCAAATTAACACTGGAAAATCTACAGTGCAGGATTAGTTCCCACTTACTGGTCTACATATGTGGACGACACCTAGGTTAAGATAAGGAAAGATGCAGAGGTGGTCAGAGTACTTACATTCTGTACTTCAGTAGAAATACAGCTACTTATGTGAAAAAAAGATGTACTGATTCAACTTGTCTACTTAAGGAAAAGTAAAAAAGTACAATGTCTGAATTGTAATAAAGTACAAAAGTAAAAAGTGACATTTTTTTTGTCATGAATGCTATGCTTGAGTCCCCAATAAAAAAGTGTTTGGTTTCACTTGTTTTTAATTTGAGTTTACTTTGGGAGAAATGACAGAAGTCTCTCTCTCTCTCTCTCTCTCTCTGTAGACCACATTAGACTATATAGACCCTGTAGACCACATTAGACCTTACACACCCTGTAGACCACATTAGACCTTATACACCCTGTAGACCACATTAGACCTTACACACCCTGTAGACCACATTGGACCTTATACACCCTGTAGACCACATTAGACCTTACACATCCTGTAGACCACATTGGACCTTATACACCCTGTAGACCACATTAGACCTTACACACCCTGTAGACCACATTAGACCTTATACACCCTGTAGACCACATTAGACCTTATACACCCTGTAGACCACATTAGACCTTATACACCCTGTAGACCACATTAGACCTTACACACCCTGTAGACCACATTAGACCTTATACACCCTGTAGACCACATTAGACCTTACACACCCTGTAGACCATATTAGACCTTACAGACCCTGTAGACCATATTAGACCTTACACACCCTGTAGACCACATTAGATCTTACACACCCTGTAGACCACATTAGACCTTATACACCCTGTAGACCACATTGGACCTTATACACCCTGTAGACCACATTAGACCTTACACATCCTGTAGACCACATTGGACCTTATACACCCTGTATACCACATTAGACCTTACACACCCTGTAGACCACATTAGACCTTATACATCCTGTAGACCACATTAGACCTTACACACCCTGTAGACCACATTAGACCTTATACACCCTGTAGACCACATTGGACCTTATACACCCTGTAGACCACATTAGACCTTACACATCCTGTAGACCACATTGGACCTTATACACCCTGTATACCACATTAGACCTTACACACCCTGTAGACCACATTAGACCTTATACACCCTGTAGACCACATTAGACCTTACACACCCTGTAGACCACATTAGACCTTACACACCCTGTAGACCACATTAGACCTTACACACCCTGTAGACCACTTAGACCTTACACACCCTGTAGACCACATTAAACCTTATACACCCTGTAGACCACATTAGACCTTACACACCCTGTAGACCACATTAGACCTTACACACCCTGTAGACCACATTAGACCTTACACATGTGAGCACAGTCTCTTTGTGGTCACAGAATTTCACCTAAAAATGTAATGATGTGAACATTTGGAGAGACTTTTGGTGTTTGTTGTTGTTCTTCATGTTGTTTCAGTTGTTATTTTTAATGATAAAACCCTGAGAAACTATGACTAAAATCACATATGTCCTTTCCTATATACAGTTTTAAGTAATATATTATACACACATTCTTGAAATAGGAGCCTGTAATGAATCCATATTTCATAGGTTTGTCTCACATCCACCTTTTTCTTCTTCTGTTTCTCCACAAGCAGACACAGACAGACATGTGTCAGTGTGCATCCTGTCAGTCAGAAGGTGAATCAGTCTCTCCAGCTCAAATACACAGTTCCTTTTTCCCACCCCCTCTTCCCTCTCTCCCTCATTGCTTTGGATGAATGAGTGATAAAAAAAAAAAAACAAAAAAAAAAAAACAGAGCACTTACATTCCTGGAAAATTAGGTCAGCGGTTGAACGAAGCAAAGACTCCAAATGGGACGAGATGAAAGCTGACATACTTGTGTGGAAATGTTCACTTTTAAATCACAAAAGCACCTGGTACCTCTTCAGGCTGAAAAGAGAGTAATTGCATGGAGAAAAGGGGGTGGATTTCTCCTTCTTCTTCTTCTTCTTCTTCTTCTTCTGCACAATTTAAGGCATGAAAAGGTGAATGTGTGTCTGTTGTGTAATTGTGTTCATAAGCACAGGCAACACAAAGGCTCAAATTCCTCAAGCGTGCAGTGTTTTCGACAAGTAAATAAAGGTGATTGTGAATTTTCTCCTGCTGAGATCAGACTCTTGAAAGGATGCAACAGCCCTGTCTCACCCCTCTCCTCACTCTCCCCACTTTTTCCCATTATATAGACAGTGTTTCCTGTGCTTCCAAGGGAGCTTCTAATTGCCCATTGTGCTTGCATCTCAGCTGTCTGGGTGATGTGCAGTGACATGCTGTATCCCTAAAAAAAAAAAAAAAAGAAAAAAACATGTTCTCCTGAGGTTCTTCTGGAGGAGCTTTATCTGTCTCTCACATGATTTCTCTCCCACACAAATCCTCCCCCTCCTCCCCTTCACTCATCTCTTGTGATATAAAGTACGTATGTCAAGTGGAAGCATAATGTATGTCGAGTGGAAAGTGAGCGTGCGTGCCTTGTTCCCACTGTAACTGAACACACACACACACACACACACAAAAAGTTGAGCAATTTGTTAGTTGCTTCTCGCTCTCTCATCCACAGAAGTTTGTTCAAAGTTGAGTGGGGAAGTTTGCAGAGAAAAGACAAAATAATGTGGGTGGAGAGCTCTGTTCTCTGTGTAAGATGCTGTCAGCAAAATTCTCAGGTCAGATTATGTAAAAGTCTGTTTTAAACCAGAGTTTCTGCATGTTCTAGAGACATAAAAAATACCACAGATGATATTATTTGTGTGTTCAAGTTTTAGAAATGTAGATTTATGGAACATCTAATCATCTATTCGTTTAGTTTAATTATTTCAAATAGATAAGAAGTGATTCCACCTACAATAAACCCCATCCATCATCTTTATTGAAGGTTATTTTGGGATTGATCCAGGTGATATCATCATGTATACACATATAGTGATGTCAAAATAAGATGAACAAAACAAGACTCAACAAGAAATAAACTCTGAAGACACAGATCTAGTAGATGACATACCATTAAAAATAATAATAATTTAATAATAGTCTACCATCCATCCTCTATGTTATTTGACCATTGACAGATGTACAGGTTGTGCAGTCTAATGTATAGTTGCTCCATCTGTGGAAAAAGTGATATTTTTGGATGTATTTTTGTTTTTCATCAACAAAAGCAAACAATGACAATGATGGTTTTTTTTACTTTTTGGGAACATTGTGTGTGTGTGTGTGTGTGTGTGTGTGTGTGTGTGTGTGTGTGTGTGTGTGTGTGTGTGTGTGTGTGTGTACAGGGGGAAATGTAGTTTTAGTTTCATTTCCTGTACAAAACACTATTAAAAAAAAGTGGGTCAACATCATGTGTGCATCCTTCATTCAAATTCTAACCCCATGAACAGACTTCGTGCAGGTTTGTGGACTTCAAAAGTTTTCAGAAATCAATGGTGTGTACGATATTGCCAATGAAAATGGAGGTGGAGAATGTCCTTAGTTTCAAGGATTCAAGGATTCACAGATGCTTTATTGTCATTTCCAGCACATGTTAAACATGAGACAAAACTAAATTTGTTTTTCCTGGTCCTGGAGATAAAAAATCTATGTATAAAAAATTGCATCTAGACGAGGCAATTTTTAAATAAAAATGATATACATAAATAAATAAAAGAACAGTGTAGTGCAGATGTTATTGTTCTGTGCCTCTGTGGTGGGGTCCAAGTAGGGATAAGGGGAGGGGGGTGGCAGGGGCTACATGGGTCCTATAGAATTCAACAGTCTCACAACTTCTGGGAAGAAGCTGTTTCTCTGTCTGGTGGTCCTGCTCTTAATACCCCATAGCCTCCTGCCTGAGGGGAGAGGGGCAAAGAGAGTGTGTGTGGGGGGTGAGTGGTGCAGGAGACCCTTTTCCTGCATCTGGAGACGTATATATGTATATTTGTGTTATTCTGTGCAGCTTTAACCACCCTCTGCAGAGGCTTCTTCTCTGCTGCAGAGCAGTTGTTGTGTCGCACGGTGATGTAGTGGCACTTTCAGGTGAAAAGGGCAGTTCAATAAACCAGTGGAGTGTCTTATACAGGTATGTGATGAGTGGGAGGGAAATAAACTGTTGAAGGAGTGGGAAGAGAAGGAAACCAGGAAGTAGATACTAAGTAAATAACACCTGTTTCTGTTCAGAAGAGAGAAGGAAGAAGCATAAAGTGATAAAGTTCTACACCTTTTCTAAACATAAGATGAGATGAGATAAGATCAGTTCAGATAAGATGACATGACATGACATGACATGAGATGAGATGAGATGAGATGAGATGAGATGAGATGAGATGAGATAAGATAAGATAAGATAAGATAAGATAAGATAAGATAAGATAAGATAAGATAAGATAAGATAAGATAAGATAAGATAAGATAAGATAAGATAAGATGACATGACATGACATGACATGACATGACATGACATGACATGACATGACATGACATGACATGACATGACATGAGATGAGATGAGATGAGATGAGATGAGATGAGATAAGATAAGTTCAGATAAGATGAGATGAGATGAGATAAGTTCAGATAAGATGAGATGAGATGACATGACATGAGATGAGATGACGTGAGATGAGATGAGATGAGATGAGATGAGATGAGATGAGATGAGATGACGGGACATGACATGACATGACATGACATGAGATGAGATGAGGTGAGATGAGATAAGATAAGATAGGTTCAGATAATATGAGATGAGATGAGATGAGATGAGATGAGATGAGATGAGATGAGATGAGATGAGATGAGATGAGATAAGATAAGATAAGATAAGATAAGATAAGATAAGATAAGATAAGATAAGATAAGATAAGATAAGATAAGATAAGATAAGATAAGATAAGATAAGATAAGATAAGATAAGTTCAGATAAGACGAGATGACAGGACATGACATGACATGACATGACATGACATGACATGACATGACATGACATGAGATGAGATGAGATGAGATGAGATGAGATAAGATAAGTTCAGATAAGATGAGATGAGATGAGATAAGTTCAGATAAGATGAGATGAGATGACATGACATGAGATGAGATGACGTGAGATGAGATGAGATGAGATGAGATGAGATGAGATGAGATGAGATGAGATGACGGGACATGACATGACATGACATGACATGAGATGAGGTGAGATGAGATAAGATAAGATAGGTTCAGATAATATGAGATGAGATGAGATGAGATAAGATAAGATAAGATAAGATAAGATAAGATAAGATAAGATAAGATAAGATAAGATAAGATAAGATAAGATAAGATAAGATAAGATAAGATAGACTTTATTGATCCCACATTGGGGAAATTCACATGTCACAGTAACTAGCGATATATACAGCAATAGAGGGAGAGCAAAGAGAAGAAACATATAGATAATAAATATATATGTACACAAACACAGATATAGAAAAAAGGGGAAAAAAAGACTATCTTTCAGATGAACACCTTTATATTCATCTTATTTGCAGGTATATTAAAAATGTCTTAAGCAACAACAACAAAAATAAAATGACAACACAACCTACCATGTTGGAAATCTGACCAGGTGTGTTTAGTAACATTTATCAAATGAGACATAGTAAGTTAAGCCAACACAAAACTAAATAACATTAAAAAACATTAAATGAAAAATAATATAGTAGAAAATCAAATAACTGCTAAGACAGCAAGTTTGTTTTTGTACGTGTAAATATGAATATGTAAATGGGATGTACCGGCTGTGCAAAAACATGATGTGAAGAAAGTGAAGACAAGTAAATAAGGAATAAATAATAAATGAGGAAAGTAGGGCAGAGACCCATGTATAATGTTGTACAAACCCAGGAGACTACCCACAAAACCCACTGACCCTAATCTTATTTTTTGTGATATATTAATAAACTGTTTGTTGTTTGTGTGTTTATCCTTATAAGGGTGAGGGTCTGAGGATGGGAAATGTGGACACCCACCCCCAGTGAAGACCCCACTCAGACAGAACATGTGCTTCAATTCTATTAGTGATGAGTTGATTATGTATAATATATGCAGTCGTGTATCAGCTGCATGTACGAATAGACAGATAGTGGGATCATGATAGTGATGTTGACAAGATAGCAGTGACAAGTACATGCTACTATTGACATCTAAATAAAAATATGTAATTTTGTTTTATTAATAAATGCCAGTCACTGGTAGCTTCACACCTACTGTGTATCACTCCAAAAATGTTGATGACATAACATGACAGCACAAGGAAAAACGGGGGGGAAAAATCCAAGCAATAAATGTGCGATGCTACTATCAAAGATAAAATATTCTGCTCATCTCTGGCTGTGATTATGAATCTAATTTTAATGTATTCAGGGTCACACAGCTTCACTATATACTGAGCTTTTACTCATGCATGGTTATCTCATTTAGTGTAAGTTGCACCTGAGGAACAAAATATGTTTGTCTTTACTGTGTTCGCTGTTGTTTTATTCAATGTAAACTGATTATGTACTTTTTAATTAAGGGTTTGTATGAATTCTGGTGCAGGTTTTAAGTTGTATTCTAATAAAAATGTGAAGAATAGGATGGTGCTTCTGTGCAGATTGGTTTCTGTTCCTTGTCTTTTTCTTCATTTTTTTTTTGTTTTTTATCTTCTCATTTTTGTTATTCATGATATCCACCAATGGATACACCAAAGTTTCATCATCTTTTTGAAATGTTATTGTCCCATTACAATCAGCGTGAATGTTGGAAAAGCAAAATAACAATAAACGATGAAGTAATTGAGAAGTTTAAGTTCTCAACCTACTGTAAAAATATGCAGAAAATAAAAAATATAGATACATCTGCTAAAGCGTAGGAAGTGTGACTGAAATTTAGTGAAATACAGATAAATACTGGGTATTTGAAACTAACAAACTCTGTAATATGGAGACAATCTCTACACCTACACATGCATATTCCTTTATCATAGATCAGCCTTAAGGCTCCTACACACTGAGATTTCACTAGCTTTGTGAAAAAACAGTGTAACATGTTTGCAGAACGTGGAAATATTTAATCCCAGGATCAAAGTCAAAATATCAGCACAACATTCAGTCATTTTATAGTAGTGGTTCTCAAAACCACTCCCTATGTCCCAGTATCCTGCATGTTTTACATATCTCCTTTTTCTTCTTCTTCTTCTTCTTCTTTTAAATAAATTAAATTAAAATTCTAAAAATTAATACAAATAAATAAAAAATATATATTAAAAATATAATTACATGAAAAAATACATACTAAAATAAAATAATTAAAAAATAAAACAATTAAAATGTACATATAAAAATAAATACATCTAATTAAATAAAAAATAAATAAATAAAAAATAAAGAATAAAAAAATTCAAAGTACAAATAAAATTTCAAGCCAAAAAAGAAAGAAAAATTCCAAGGCACTCTCTTATAAGTGAAGATAAAAAAGCCTTTATTAACTTGGCTTGGTTACAAAAACCTAGAAAAAAATCATATTAAAACCCCAACGCATTTCGGCATCATAGCCTTCATCAGGGAGTCAGACAGAAAATTAAATAAAATTTATTTAAAAATTAATTAAATTGAAATAATAATAATTAAAAAAAAAACTTTAAAAAATAAAGCAATTTTAAAAATTTATTAATTAATAAAGTAAATTAAAAAATACATTAAAATAAATTAAAAACATATCTCCCTCTTCCATCACACCTGGAAGCCATTACATTATTATCAGGCTTCTGAAGAGCTGATCAATAATTGAACTAGGTGTGATAGGGACACTGGACCATGAGGACCGGATTTGAAAACCACTGTTTTACAGTCACAGCTGTTGGCAGTAATCCAGGTAAGAACTGAACTGGAGTTTCACAGAAGTCCCAGTTTCATTGCCAGCAAACATTACAGCCAGACAATCCAATTGGACTACATGCCCTTTAGCGTTAGCATTCCCCCAGTTAGTGCCATTGAAGAAGAACAATCTGTAAACTAGAAAACACTCTGAGAGCACAGACCTCCTCTAAGGCAGACAACAGCAGATCTAATAAAAAGTAAAAAAATAAAATGAGACACAGCAGAAGCAAAGGAAAGAAAAGAGATAAAGTAGGGACAACTCAGAAACATGTCTGCTCTCCTCAAAGGACAGGAAGGGAAAAGTGTCCTCGTCCTGTAGTGCACTGTACAGCTTTATTGAGTTAGCAAATATGAAAATGTAATTTCTTAATCAATCAGAAAAAATAATTTCTTGTTATTATCCAGGTAGGTAAGGTCTGAAGTAAGTAATGTTGCCAACTTTTACTGATAAGACAGATGGGGTGGGGTGGGGGGGGGGGGGGTCAATGACAGCTTTGTCCCCCCAGTTCAAAAACCCTATCTGCGTCCTTCCCCATGTTAAAATATCAGACTATCCTGTTGTGTATATTTTTCATCCTTCAAAACTTTACAAAGTACCATGAAGTCACTATTACACACATTTTTAATTTGTAAAAACAGATACTCTGACTAATGAGGTGATAAATTCTACCCATGCATTTTTATAATTAAAGTAAAGTGAAATGAGGTCAGTTTTTCCTTCGTATCAGATATGCTCCATTTGGACGTTCAGGCATTCTGTGATGAACGTGTGGAGGAAATTTTACCTTGACTGGGTCACTCCATCTCACTGATACTGTAAACATGAAGTTCATTCATTCACTCACTCTCACCAAGGACATGTTTTTGTTACAAGGCTCTGAGAAAGACACTGTTATCTTTGTCCCTGTCCACCCGGGGAATGTTTAGTGAGTAAAAACAATCTGTATTTTAGATTGGTCATTAGAACATCTGACAACAGCTCGTTCCGTTCATGTTCTCACTTGCATGCAAGTTTCAAATTAATTTGTTCATCTCTTCAATAAATAATTATTTCTGACTTGGGCACTTTTCTCTCTTTGTGTGAAAACCATCACCCTCTGCAACATTGAGTCCCCAATGAAAAATCTATCTATCTATCTATCTATCTATCTATCTATCTATCTATCTATCTATCTATCTATCTATCTATCTATCTATCTATCTATCTATCTATCTATCTATCTACCTACCTACCTACCTACCTACCCACCCACCCACCCACCAATCCATCCATCCATCCATCCATCCATCCATCCATCCATCCATCTACCTACCTACCTACCTACCTACCTACCTACCTGTCTGTCTGTCTGTCTGTCTGTCTGTCTGTCTGTCTGTCTGTCTGTCTCTATCTATCTATCTATCTATCTATCTATCTATCTATCTATCTATCTATCTATCTATCTATCTATCTATCTATCTATCTATCTATCTATCTATCTATCTATCTATCTATCTATCTATCTATCTATCTATCTATCTATCTATCTATCTATCTATCTATCTATCTATCCTCTGCTCCCCTCATTTCAACTACTACCCAAGTTGCACACAAATAACAATAGTGAAGGAAATTGGATGATTTGGTGAAGAGTATTTGCATTGACGCTAATGGACAAACAGACACAGACAGAGGGATGCTCCCACAAAACCCCAATGGTGATATTTATGTAAAAGATGAGAATAGACTGTGAACCCAGAATGACTGTCTGAAAAAAAGAAAATGTCCAGTGAAAGATTCCAGCAATAATACGTGCCTGGGTGATAAGTGTACGATTCATATTGAAGTATTGAAACTGAAGTTCCTCAATATATTTATATTTAGTTTACATGAATGAATGAAACCCGATCCACTTTGAGTTTTACTCGGAGCCTCAAATGACTTTTTGCACCTTAAACACCACTGTCAGCTGCTGTTTTATGTATTTATCATAGAAAAAAAATACTTGTTTTGTCGCTGTGGAAAAAATCACAAGTTCATTATGGCTGCAGGAAATAGTTAAACTCATCTGGAGAGAACCCAGTTATGATTGTTAAATAAACTACATAAGTTTAATCACATATGAACTCTCCCTCAACAATAGATTCATATATCAATCTGGAATCTACAGAGGTTTACATACCCTAGCAGAATTTTAGATTTTTGGGAGGATGGGGGTATTTTTCAGAGAATATGAATGATAATATAAAAACTTTCTTTCACTCGTGGTTAGTGATTTAGTGAAGTAATTTATTATCAAACTAATGTGTTTGCTCTTTTTAAATCCTACTGACAGAAACTACACAAATGACCTTGATCATAAGTTTACATACCCTAGTTCTTTCTCTTCTATATTGACCCCGCCCCTTTAACAGACCCAAGTTCAGGGGTCTCCAACCTGTTCCACAAAGGGCCGGTGTGGCTGCAGGTTTTTGTTCCAACCAAACAGCAACACATCAGATGTCAATCAATTAATCAACTGATCTCAGTCTTCAGAGAGTTAATTGGTCAAACTGTGAACTCTTGGTTGGTCCTGAGTTTATATTTTGTATCGTTACTGGATCCAGGAAACAGACAGAGTTGGTCTCACCCACTTTTTATTTCAGGATAAACAGTTACTGTCAGCCGCAATCATACCAAACAAACATCAATAACATTTCGGGGCTGTTACAATATCTATGGTTTAAACTGTTTACCCACCCAGGTGACACAACAGCATATGTAAATGAAGCGCACCTCAGTTCACCGTTAATGTAAACAGCTCTTCTTCGTGGTGTTAACAAACAGTCATCAACCAGTAAGTAATGAGTTGTTAAACTAAGTTAACTAAACTATGTCTTGTTCTGTGACATTTCCCTCTAAGACAGTGGTTCTCAAACTTTTTTTAGTGATGTTCCCCCTGAGGAACATATTTTTAGTCGTCTCCCATGACATGGACAAAACATTTTTGAAAGAAAAAAGAGGAACAGTGTCTGTAAAATCAGTGTCAAATATTTTAAAATCCTTTTTATTTCATAATTTTGACTTTTTCTCAAATAATTTTAACTTATGAATTGAATAAATGTTTGAGGAAAAAACACATTTTGTTATTATTTTCAGCCATATATGACTTTTTTTTATTCTAAAAATGTAATCATTAATGGATAATTGTTCGTTAATTTTCCTGATGATTTTGCTCATGTGCCACAACCTAGAACACCCCCCACATTTTAAATGGCTGTGACACCCTTGACCTGAATCATTACATTTTTTTTTTACCCTTTGCATCATGAGTCTTTCACCTTTTGTTGTTTTTATGTTTAAGCTGAAACAGTTGGATGTTCATTAACAGTATGTGCAGATGAGCGTTAACATGACTCACAAGAATCTAGAACAAACAATCGTGTGTTTCATGTTTACAAACTGGAGCTGAAATAAGCCTTTCTCCTTTATCTATCATGAACCTTTAAATGACAGTTACAGTTCGTTCCACAGTCTAATAGTCATGTTTATTAGTCAGGCTTCAGTAACACGCTTCACTGTGTTAGCGTACCACTTCAAGGTTGATTAGCTCATCTCAAAGACGCAAAGTGTTTCCATTTCTCGCTGTTGTGGGAAACCTCCTCTCCTCTTATGATCTCAGATAACAGTCAAGGTTTCAGATCATAAAAGTAAGTGTGTGATTCACACAAGGTCAGCCCCTGCTCCTGTGCTCCTACTCACTCTAAATCATTCTCCAGATAAGCTTCAGCCAAATGCTTCAAATGTAAATGTCCTGGTCATCATGGTGGCTGAAGGTGGTTCCAAGCCTGCGGGTCCTATCGGTCTGTTGGTCCAGACGGTGCTGCACAGGCATCGGCAGGAGGCAGATGGAGGATGGTGCAAATCCCTGTTTCACTCATTTAACCCTTTAAACTTCCACTCAATTTTGCCTAAACTTGATTTGATTTGAATGCTTTATTTCGAACATGTGCAGAATGTAACAATAATCAATACAACAACAACAATAAGAAGAAGAAGAAGAATAATAACAATAATAACAATAACAATAACAACAATAATAAAAATCATCATCATCATCATCATCATAATCATCATAATAATACACAATGACATGTCCGAAAAGGAGTAGGATGAAGCATAATCCTACCCCTTCTTCACGTCCCCAATAACCTGAATTCCTCTTATAGCAATAGAGTGCATAGTACAAAAATGATGATGATAATAATAAAAATAATAACAATAATAATAATAATAAATAATTGAAGTACTAAACATATACATATATACAAAAAAACAAAACAGTACATAAAAAACAACAACAACAAATGAGCAGATAACAAATAGAAATTTTTTTTCCTAATTTGTCTGCATTTTGTTCTCATTCATAAAGTAAATTGAATGTTGTGATAACATGCAATTGGTGTTATATTATAAATGAAAATATTAAGATGAAAGATGATTGGAGGCAGGTCCTGTTAAATGATGCAATAATTTGTTGGATATTTATTAATGTTTTGAAGTATTTTGGACGACATGTGGACTACATTTTGAGAATTCTTTAGTTTGTTTTGCATGTTTTTGTTGAACTATGACTGCATTTGTTGGGATAATAATAATAATTATGAGACATAAAGGTTCAGATCAGCTGTTTGTTATTTGTATTTTGAACAAATGAGTAATTGTACCTGCTGTGGTTATTATATATTAGAAAGTGGCTTAATATTATATGGGTATGGGTAGTTTGCTTAATATTTTTGATCAACTACTTCCAGCCGATACTGTATGTGGGACATTGGAAGTTTAAAGCGTTAATAGATTAACTTCAGTAAAATTCACTAGATTCCAAATGTTGATGTTGCACAGTCCCTCTGTAGCCTGTTTTTGCAGCAGCGCTACTACTTGTGTCCCTCTGATATGTTTTTGAATATTCTGTTCTGATCAGGATCCACATCACAGCCTTTGCATTGGATCAAATGTTGACAAAAAGGTTTTTCCAAAGATAAAAAAAAAAAAAGTATTCTGAAATCAGATTGGATTATGCAGCCCGATCATGAGTTTGATCAACACAAAACCTTCCATATGTTGTTGCAAACACTTTGATGCAAATTGGAATCTTATCCTCCAAAGAAAGGTTATACTGATCACAGCTGAAATGTGGATTTCAGGAACAAATGCAATTCCAGCAACACTAGTCAAACAAGACCAAGGCCTTGTACTGTACCTATCAAGCATAGAAAAGGAATTATCCTCCAATAAACCTCCAAGCAACTGTTAATATCAAGCAAAGATAATAGCTTTAGTGTAAATAATCACTGTATATTACACATAACAACACAGACAAGTCTCTCTTTATATTTTTTGTCACAAATGACATGAAAATGACCGAGAAAAAGAAGATTGAAAATGATTGTTTGTTATTTTGCTCAGCTTTTTTTGTCCAATACAAAGATTAAAAGAAAATAATAATACAAATAAATGCACTTAAGATAGCTCTATACTGATATAATAGAAGTGCTAATCTTAACATAAGTTTGGTTCTGAATTAATGTAGTTCATTTCAATGTTGTTTTGAGAAAAAATAGATAGAATCCAGAGATGTTTTTCAAAATCCTGCAAAAAAAACAAACAAACAAACAAACAAACAAAAAACATTACATCTATCTCCTGTAAGTAAATACTTGAATTCATACATAAATTAACACATTAGCAGGTTTGTCTCACTTCTTCTACATCTTTCAAACAGGACATTTTGAGCAAAGACATTTGGAGTTGTTTGTTTTTCTGAAATATTGCTGTCACAAAACCATAACCATCTCTGCGAGAACGAAAACAAAGACTGTTGATGTCAAATTAAAAAAGCGGCATCTTCAGTTGTGTCTCAAACTGAAAACCACAAACCACCAGAAAACCAAAAATACAGCAGATCCCAAAGCAGATCCCGTCCATCCGCTGATTCATTCACCACGACTGGATAAACCCCAAAACATTATTTTTCTTTGCTTCACAAGAATAATAGCAACATTAGATTTAGAAACTGGATCCACAGCATGAAAAGAACAATAATGTACAAGTTCAGATCAATTCTTCCCGCAATAGCTTCAAGAAAATTAGACCCATTTTATCTTTTATTTTTATTTTTTATTTTTTTACTTCTGATTCATCTAAACCTCTGACCACACAGTACTATGAATACACTGGGAGATGTGGCCTTCAGGGCACGCGTGGCATTTTGTGAAGCTGGAAAATTTCATGTGTAATCACTTTCAATCACAAACAGGCTGGAGACTGTCCATCTAATAGACCCTTTATTGATCGACTTTATCTGGAATCTGAAGCCTTTTACACACTCTTCTCTGTCCTCAAAAAAGTCCGGATTTTAGACTTTGAAGTGAAACAGAAATGTCATTGACTGAGTGTCTTTCCAGTGAAAATGGACTTGACTGACCCTCAGAGCAGATCCACTTTAAGATAGAATTAATGAAAAGAGTTCAAGCAGTGGAATAACTTAAGGATTCAGTTTGGTATTTCAATGCAAAACCTATAAATTATATTTATATTTGAGAATCTTCACTGCTGGGAGACAACTATTTATTTATTGATGTATTGTTTAGTCAGAAGAAATCAACTCAAGAATATGTTGGACAAAATCTAAATATTGTGTTGTCTTGTAATTAGTTGACAAATGGTGAACAATACGATTAATTTACATGTTCTTTGCATTATTGATTTTGTAGGATTTCTGAAAGCCGAATTATATATATATGTTCAGGGCTGGTGCCCCCCCCCCCCCCCCCCCCCCCAAGCCCTGAACACCAGAGCAATAGAGGCCGGGGTCTACCACATCAGACAGGACCCCAGGTGTAGGCTGTGTAGAGAAGCCCCTGAAACAGTCCAGCACATCACAGCAGGGTGTAAGATGCTGGCAGGCAAGGCATACATGGAGAGGCATAACCAGGTAGCGGGCATACTGTACAGGAACATCTGTAAAGAGTATGGACTGGAGGTCCCAGGATCAAGATGGGAGAACCCCCCAAAGGTGACAGAGAACAAACAGGCCAAGATCCTGTGGGACTTCCAGATCCAGACTGACAAGATGGTGATGGCCAATCAGCCTGACATCGTGGTGGTGGATAAACATGAGAAGACAGTGGTGGTGATAGATGTAGCAGTCCCCAGTGATAGCAACATCAGAAAGAAAGAACATGAGAAGCTTGAGAAATACCAAGGTCTGAAAGAGGAGTTAGAGAAAGTGTGGAGTGTGAAGGCAACAGTGGTACCAGTAGTGATCGGAGCATTAGGGGCAGTGACCCCCAAGCTGGGACAATGACTCCAGCAGATCCCAGGAACAACATCAGAGATCTCTGTACAAAAGAGCGCATTGCTAGGAACAGCTAAGATCCTGCGCAGAACCCTCAGGCTCCCAGGCCTCTGGTAGAGGACCCGAGTCTGAAGGAGACACCGCCCACGTGGAGCGAGAGGAAAATTTTTTATATATATATATATATATATATATAAACAATGCAGAATACAAATACTACTTTTTAAGCTAAATAAACTCTTTAAATCCTTCTTGGATTAGATGGAAAATTAGCATGAAGATGTAAACAGGCATCACTGGACAGTAAACTTCAGGTAGTTCATATCAGGCCATTTGACTGGAATAGGACTTTTTCTTTTCATACTTTAAGTGTATTTTTTTAATAATACTAACATACGTTTAGTTTTGTATGGTCTAAATGTAGAACCTGTAGTGGGTGTTTCCACAGTGGGAAAACGGATCAGGCTTCTTCTCATATATTTATATTTAAAATGAATCAACAGTCCTGGTATTAAAGCTATTAAAGCCTGTTATCCTGCAGGTCATCACTCACTTGTTAAAATCAATATATCAAATAGGAATCAAAAGAAGGTATTCCTATATTTTAATATGCTTGAATCACCAATATTTTGATGAGTGACTTTTTTTTTTTTATAATCCATTAAAATTATTCTGTAAGAACAATATTAGATAAAACACTCATATCCTGCAGATATCTAAATAAACCATGTTGGAAAAATGATAAGACATTTGCTGACTCATCTTCGAGATGACCACCTGACTAACCTTCCATCTTTCTTTAAGCTCTGCTCAAAAAAAAAAAAAAAAAAGATAGAAGAAGGAGCTGATGAAAATTCAACTTCCTTCCACTATCTTCAAATCAAATCCCTCTTTCAATCCCTGCTCGATGAGGAGGAGATAGGACTTAAGGTGACCCCGCTCTGAATGAGGCTGACCGGGCCGTATAATTGGATACACTCTGACGTGAGATTGAGTTTATTGCAGGTAAAAAGGCCCCTGTCTGACCTGCTTTCTTGGAGTCTGTGCTCTGAAATGGATGTTTGTGAATGAGAGTAATGACTTTACAGAAGGCTGAGACGGAACTGCACAAAAAACAATCAGTTTAAATGGCAGAAACACAACCCAGGTCCACTTCTTCTTCACTTACCTTTGACTTCCCACATCCTGTGTCAGAGACAAGGACATTTTACTGTCAGGAAATATCAAATACAATAGAAATTGCTTATAGTGATCGCAGATATAGTAATCAACCGCTTATATACGTATATATATATATACTGTATATATATATATATATATATATATATATATATATATATATATATATATATATATATATATATATATATATATATATATATATATATATATATATATCAAAAGCCTTGGGACAGAATAATTTCTATACAAATGCTGTTTAAATAATTTGCTTATAATGTTGATTTTTGGCCATTTTATGAATGTAAAAGTGCAAAAATAATTGTTAAAATTATGTGTAGCTATATTATTTTGTACTCCCATGATTCCTTTCTGGACGTCTACTTCTGTCTGGATAGCTAGCTAACGTAACCAGTTGCTAAGCTCACGAATCATAGCTGGAAAAAGGAAGTGATTTTTTTCACGTGAAGAACCGTCACACAAAACAGAGGTAACTTTAATATTCTTGATGCTGTTATCTTCTATGTTGTTGTTCAATGAAACAGTTAGTTTCAAACATTATTTTCAGACATGTTAAAAAATGCATCAGTGACACAGCAGAGCCGACACACAGAATAAGTTACTATTTGAGTTATGTCTGTACACACTACGCAGTACACTGTCATTAAACTGGAATGAAACAGTACTATAATAAAATCCATTTCATTTCATTTTTCTCATTGACAAATTATATAAATGGCATTTAGATGGTATTCTACATAAAAAATAAGTGAAATACGTGTAAATTCAGTTTTAGTAATCAACTGCTTATAGTGTTCAAATTGACTCTGGACCAACGTCATCACTATAAGTGGTTCCCACTGTACTAGATTATAAATATTTCCTTTCCTTTAAAGCTCACTTACATATTTTCAGCTTTATTATTATTCTTCTGTAAGATATTGTTAGTTTTAAAGTGCTCACCAATTCAGAAATGTGGAATTAATTAAACTCTAATAACTGTAATTTAACAACCTCTCACTATTAGATGTGTTTAATTAAACCTGGTAGATGTTGAAGTTAATGCTCTCTAATGTTTGTTATGAAAACCAGTCATATGTCAGATCTGTAAATCAGATTATTAGGGACTGAATCACTTCAAAGTTTGGGAATAAAGTGTCGTTTCCTTTTCCTTACTGAAGTAGAAGATGAATAAAACATATGGTATACATTATCAGTCTGCAGTGTGAAGCCATGGTTAGAAAACTTTTCTTCAGTGTAGGCTGTTTTTTTTTTCTTATCTTTGGTGGGACTCATTAAATTCTGCAATGCTGCTTTTGTTGTAACATTGCATCTCATTACTAAAAACAAAATATGCGTTTTGAGCAATAAATACAATAAATAAGATGCAGCATCTGAAGATATTGTAATAGATAGTGGAGAGTTATAGTTGTATGTAGTTGACGTTATAGTTTAAACAAATAAGTAAGACAATGAAAGCTAAGGCTGTCTGTACAGTAGGATTTGATGTCCAAACTATAAACCATTACATTCATTTTACTTTAACAGAGTTAATGTTTCAGTCTGTGTTGAATATGATCATCATATCATCATGCCCAGCAAGGAAAGATAAAGCAATGCAATCAGCTCTGACATATGTTTAAATCACATCTGAAAATGTGCTTTTTGTTATTGGCTTTTAATCAATGAGTGTGATGAGATGTTTGTGTTTGTTTGTTTTAAATTACCTATGTTGTTGCTAACAGATTTGAATGAGTCTTTGTTTCTATGATAATTGTATTTTGTTGTATTTAGCCCGCTTTGTATTTTGTGTTGTCACTGTTTTAGTTATTTATTCCCTTGTTTTATGATTCATGTACAACACTTTGGCCAAATGTAAAGTACTTTATGAATACAATTGGTATGGTATGGTATGGTATGGTATGGTATGGTATGGTATGGTATGGTATGGTATGGTATGGTATGGTATGGTATGGTGTGGTGTGGTGTGGCGTGGCGTGGCGTGATCAAGTCCGCCATTTTCACTCTTATCTCTGAGTGTTCAGGGAGATTTGGCGCTAATAACAAATAACGGGCTTGCACATGGGCGACCCGAGCACACACACACACACACGCACACACCTCAGCGGGTATTGATCGTCCCTGACCCGCCCCACCCGCATCCGCAATATGTATTAATACTGCGACCCAGCCCGCCCGACTCGCAGGTCACCCGCGGATATCCGCTGGCCAGTGGGTAGCCCGCGTAACACTAGTAGGCGGGGTTTACTCAGGGCACAGGAAGTTCTATTACTGGAGACAGAAAACACTGAACACTGAAGCTCTGAATAACAACAATGTGAAAATGAGCAATGTGAACAACATGACCAGGCTGAGTGAATGAACATAGAGGTCTGGAGGGGTCACATGGTCTGAGTGAGTGAACGTAGAGGTCTGGAGGGGTCACATGGTCTGAGTGAGTGAACGTAGAGGTCTGGAGGGGTCACATGGTCTGAGTGAGTGAACGTAGAGGTCTGGAGGGGTCACATGGTCCGAGTGAGTGAACGTAGAGGTCTGGAGGGGTCACATGGTCTGAGTGAGTGAACGTAGAGGTCTGGAGGGGTCACATGGTCTGAATGAACTGATCACAGCAGAGAGGAATGACACTGACCTGACATGTGTTGAGTTAACTATCCACCCCAATAGATAATAAAGGTTACAGTCTCTCACTCAGGCTGAAATCACATCTGATGTCCAATCCAAAATACAGGTTACATTCTGACGAGCTGGTAGTTTAGGAAGTAATAAAAGGTTAACTTGTTTTATTATTATTGGGGATGAGAGTGAGTCCTTAAATAACTTACTTGGTTAAATATAGACAAAATAAAATACAATAAAATCAGTCCTCATCCAATTTACTTGATTAAAAAAAAAAAAAAAAAAAAAAAATAATAATAATAATAATAATAATAATAATAATAATAATAATAATAATAATAATAATAATAATAATAATAATAATAATAATAATAATAATAATAATCTACCTGGTTAAATGAAGGTAAAATCAAATATGTTTTCAACTAAATTACCTGGTTAAATAAATGCTAAATAAAATGTAATTAAATGAAAGAAAATACCTGTAGGGTCTATCAGTCTCCGCTTTATTTTTTTTTATTTTTTTATCCATGACACACACAGCACCTAGCATTAGCAATTAGCATCAGGACTAACTCCAGATCTCCATTAACACTGTGCTCAAGGGTACTGATGCAAGAATTAACCTTCTGTATATGAAGCTGTTTTTAGTGGCAGAGGAAACTAGGAAACCCAGAGGAATTTCAACACACAAAGGCTCCACTCAGGCTGAAAATAAATAAATAAATAAATAAATAAATAAATAAATAATGGACCTTACAAATACATGTAATAACAAAAAATACAGTCACATATGGTACACCATGATATGATAAGAGTCAACATCCAGTAAACATCTCATTATTAACTCATAAACAAACATCACTCTGTTTCTCAGTTTTGATGAAGCATTCCATAGAGTCATCATATAAGATATGAAACATTCACATGTGAAACAGCTCTGAACAGTAATTATATAGATGACATTTTCCACAGTTATACACAGCATAATGTTACAGTCATATGAAACTGTACATAATTCAACGTGATGGCAGGGTTTCCATGTAGTTCATGTTCCTGTGAGGACGTCTGACACTTTTTGATGGACAACAGGAGTCTGACTGCAGGACCAAGGCTGTAAATCCACAGTTTCAGAGTCTCCTCTCTTCACAAACACTTCTTCTACGCCTCAGTACATATCACCTTCTCTGTTTTTCGCTCATTCTGTCTCTGGTTGGCTTCTTTTTCCTTTGCTTTCTCACCCAAATATCTCTCCTCCTGCCCGTTTTTGCTCCCTCTCACACTTCTTCTGCCTGATCTCACTCGAGTTAAATGCTGAATTATAGTTAGTTTTATTTCCAGATTTTTTTATTTTTATTTTTTTTTAAAAAAGCTTCTTTAGTCAGATTTTCCTAAATAAGATGTTTAAATCTTGCTGCTGTAAAGCTGATTTTCTGCATTAAATACCAAACAGCTGCTGTGCCTTAAAAATAGGCAGATGCAGCCTTCATACTGTCAGACGCTATCATGTCCTCTTTTAGCTGAGCTTTCTTTGTGCTTCTCCTGTGATAAGCCCTGTTACATTTTCTCTAAAGATGAAGAGACTGAAGCGCAGATGGCATCCAACTTTCACCATGTGGTCTGTGAGGAGAACTGAAAAGAAAAGTCCTTTTTACTCTCTACATGAAACTTTTTTTTTTTTTTTTACCACATCTAGTGACATGAATTTATCAGTGATAGTAAAATTTCACAATACATATGTTTATTTGTATGGATAGAGGTAAGAAAATGTGGACATTTTTCTCAGACATTATAGACTGAGTAGGATTTAACCCTTTCATGCATAGTGCTCACTACACTGGACAGGTTTCTGCAGCTGTTTTCTTATATATTCATCATGATTTTGTTTTTTAGTTGCATATTACACAACACACACATATGCATCATTCCATACACTGCAATTTTTTTGCTACTATGCTATCCGAACCCCGCTATAAAGGCCACGATTTGGCTGAATATGAAACCAAATCTTGGATTGGGCACATCTCTAATAATACTGGGTGCTCTTGGATAAAGGGGTTCAGTCCATTCCAAACAAAAATAAATCCACTCAACTCTGAGTGAACAAAGAGGAAGTAAATGAAATTTTTTTAATAAAGGCTTTTAAAATGATTTCCTCTTTGTTCACTCGGAGTTGCCTGGATTTATCTTTGTTTGGAATGTTTTATTCTATTTGTATTTCTATTCTATTTTACACTCTTGTATTACCAGAGATATTTGGTCCAATTGTTTTGGTTTTTTTTGCATAAAATATCTATATTAATGGGGACACAGAAATATTCAACTTGGCTCTGAATGTGATTTAGAGTTTGTGGTCAGGTTGTTTTGACAGCCACAAACAAATTCATGAGTGTATTTTTTTACAGAATCTAATTTTAAAGTCTGAAAATGCAGTTGTAATATGTTGCACACATGAATATTTGACGCTAGTACGTCACTGCTGCTGCTGCTGCTGCTGCCTGAGATGTGACAACAAACACAAGATAAGGGAAGATAAGAAAAAAGGTGGCATGAAATGAAAAGATTTTTTTTAAATCGCTAATTATGGCAGGGTAATAAACAACTACGATAGAATACCACAGAGAAAGGTTTGTGTTTGTGGGTTTTTTTTGTTTTTTTATAAAGAGTTATAGTATAGTTGAACTTCTGACCCCTGTAATGCATCATACGCTGGATGCCAACCGCCATTAAATAAAAAGATTCTCTTCTCAAAAGGCCAAGGTAGGTAGTGGTGGCAACTAATTCCAGCGTCATAACTGGTCAATCATGATCTAGGCAAGACATTGTCTTTGAAATTGTAAGGATAGGAAGTAACTTAGTTAAGTCAGGGGTTGTGATTTCCTTCATGTGGGTACCAGCTCATATAGGAGTTCAGGGAAATGAAGTGGTGGATAAATGTGTAAAAAAAAAAAAAAAAAAAAAGGCAGTTGAACGAGCAAGAATAGACATGGAAATTAATATCACTCAAGCAGAAGTTAAAGGCATTGTGAAAGGAAGATGGCATTCATTATGGGATGATGAGCAGACTGTCAGGAAGTTTTATAATCGCCATAAAAAAAAAAAAAAAAGAAGTAGGAGCTCCCAGGACAACCAGCAGAAGTAGGAGAGGAGAATGTATTATTTACAATATGATTTGGACATATGAATTTACACAGTATACTCTGCTACTAATGCGAAAACATGTAGATAGCAAATGTTCATACTGTGGTTGTCCAGAAACTATAGAACATGTTTTTATAAAATGTCCAAAATATCAAGAAGGCAGGAACATTTTAGTATTACAGCTGGAAAGGGAAAAAGTACATTTTAACATAAAATATTTTACAAAGAAGCACAGATGTATGTTTAAATTATGTTTTTAGATTCCTGAGGAACACAGGATTGATCAAAAGAATTTAGATGATTTTTTATTGTGGTTTTATTTTATTCATTTATTCTCATTAAGTGTACTTTAAATTAGACAGCTGGTGATGATAATGCACCACTAAGTTTGCCAACCGCCGTTAAAATGGAAGAAGAAGCTTCTCTCTCAACCCACAGCATTTTTTGTTTTCAGCTACAATGCTTCTTCTTTAAACTTAAACTTTTTTTTTTTTTTTCTTGCCACACCTTTTTGAATCCTTGTGTTACTTTCCTTTGAGCCAGGATTCTAACAAGGGGGACTTGATGTGGAAAATATGGCTTGAAATGGTATAAATAAAAACATTAAATTTGACAATTCTAGTGTTTTTTTCTATGGGTTTTTCATGAATGGGCAATCTTCTACTGAATGCAGTCGCCAGGACAGCAGGAAATGTCCAAGGTGGAGATGAAAGATGTGGTGGAAGGCCAGAAGGCAGGTGGTAACTGGGGAACAGATGAGGAGACGGAGTTAGAACAGACAGGCACGATACTGGGAAACAGGCGAGTAGATGTGATCAGACAGGTGAATGTTCGGGCAGAAAATAGAGTGGACCAGGTTGGGTTTCAGGATCAGAGTAGCAGAAAAAGTTTCACACAAGATGAAGCAACAGTTGTGACTTTTCCATTGGCTCGTAAATTGGGCAAATATAAGATGTGCATAAAAAATTTACCTAATGGAAAAATTTCAATTTAATAAAAAAAAAACACAAAAAAAATAAATTGTTTTTCAAGTAAAGGTTTTGGTACTGGCAAGAGGTGGATTTTTTGGGGCATAGCACAAATTATATGTATATGTATATGACACAAATCTATAATGGAAAGACTTTTGCAACTACAGTCAATGGATTTTATAGCAAGAGGAGATTTAAAAGAACAATGGACGCAGTGCATATGAACACACCAGGAAACCCAATCAGTAGAGGATAGAGCAGTAATATATAATAATAATAATAATAATAATAATAATAATAATAATAAATAGGGCTGTCAAAATTAACATTAATACAGATTAATCAATCACCATGATTAATCTGATACATTTTAACACAATTAAATGGAACATTTACTTACAAATGTCAAAGGTGTCAAACAATTGCATACATATTCTTCACATTTTTCAGTGTCTTTTTAGAAGCGTTTCTGAATATATTTTTGATTTGCTGCTTTTTTTTTGTGCCTTTTTTTTAGCATGTTCCCCATGTTTTATATCTTAGTGATGTGGTAAATTTGAGTATTAAAAAAACAAACAGAAACAGAACAGTCAACATGTAGTGTGACAGTTTTCTTTTCACTGAAACACTTCCATCTTAAAATACCACAGTTACATGACACATACGTTAGTGTGGGATCCTGCTAGCACTAGGCTAAGTTTGTCAGCATGTTTATGGAATGACTTCCTGTGTCATCTTGTGATAATAAACAAATTATTGCATTTTTGTTTCAATGGAAAAACTCACATTACGCAATTCTGTTTTTCCAACATTTAGTAAATATTGGTGAAGCTTTATGAACATATCCAAAGGAAAAACATCTAATCTGGTAAGAAACAGAGACCAGAGTAATGAATATATACCTGTCAGCTGATGAGCAGCAGCTGCACTCACAGGTGAGACTAATTGATTATTAATTATTAAGAGAGTGTGTGTGAAAGGAGGTCAGAGGTTAGAGAAAAAACTCCCATCACAGATAGAGATATGACAGTCTCACTCCAGGTTTTGTTACACATGAAATCTGACCATTTTAAACACACACAAAAAAAACCACAGTAAATTTTGCATGATTAGTTCGATTTTCAAAATATACTCGTCGGAATAAAAACATATTACAAAAAATAGTAGGCTAATGTGCAATATCCTTTTATTGTGTTACATGTATGTGAGGCCAGTATAACGGTGATCTCAAACATATGCAAACTTATTTTTCTTCAATTTCTTTTTTATTTTAAGGTATTTGCATATTTTTTGTTATAGTTTATAAACATAAGTATTTTAATAATTTAATGTTTTGGGTTTATTTAGGGTTTTTTTTTTTCACTAAAACACTGACAAAAAAATGGAAGTAGTCATTCTATTGTGCTTTTATTTAACAGGACCAGCCCACTTGAAATCAAACTGGGCTGAATGTGGCCCCTGAAAGAAAATGAGTTTCAGACCCCTGCCATAAGAGGGTAGAGATAGATAAGAGATAGAGAGGGGGGAAAATAAATCTGTTCAAGTTTTATGGGTGTCAAATAAAACTGTATTATATCTAAAAAAAATTGTTGATCTTTTATCACAGTTTTTATTTATTTTTTAAATAGACCCAAAGTGCTTCAAAACTTGCCTCATAGCATTAATCTACATTTTGTTTTTATTTTCAGCCCCTCTGTCATGCTTTTAGGATCAGTTTGATAAAAGCACCCAACTCTATTTTCAACTTTCTATTCCATACAGAACAAATCTCACCAAAAATCTGCTCTTTAACCTCTTTTTTTTTTCCCTGTTTATTTCATTTTCAGCACAAAATGCATTGCGACTAGAATGCTGTTTGTTTTCCTACAAGAGCTGGTGACAGTTGATAGACGGTGGCGGTGTGTTTTGGTGGTCCGCTGACAGCTTGTCCACTCTTTACTGAACAGAGTGTTGTGGAGCCGACAGACTCTGTTAATAAGTTTGAGTTGCTCTGACTGTCAAAAACTCAAATCTGCACAATTCACTGCATCTGTCCTTGCTTGGTGTCCTATCTGAGAATAATCCAGGTCTTTTGGTGTGTGTTCAGCTAAAAGTGGTGGCAGTATCACCTTGGAACTATGCAGTAATTGAGCTTTAATTTACCCATAATTCAACAAATTAGCTGTATTTCAAATGACATTTAGACTCCAATCTTAAGTCTGATGTTTAGCCGCAGTCTTATCTTCATGAAATTGTTGTGGTGACATAGAAACAGCAACACAGGAGTTTTCCTTCATCAGGTAATCTTTGTGAATTTAATGTCTTTCCTATAAACTGATCTTATCTCTTTAACTGTGATAAATAAACCTCCACAGTGAAGAAAATCCTCATCTCCTGCCTACTTTTTGGTGCCTGTTAACACAAGATATGAAGCTTTTATTTCTCTTTTTTGACTTTCCCGAGGCAGATAATCCCTCATGGGTACGAATTATCTGACCCAGCCATAGATTCTCAAGCCCCTGCTGCGTCCCCATCATGGATTAGTGGAGATGAACTGGATTCAGAGGTGGGGAAGAGATGGGGCCGATGAGCAGAGGTGTCATTCAGGTATGAAAGTGCACACATTTACTGTCATGGTTTGGTTCCTTGCAAAATGCATGAAAATTCTCCCTGGAGATCAACTCATAATAAGGTCATTAGACCTCTGGACGCTTTGCAGAAATATACAAAATCCTCTTGGGGAGGGAGGGTGATAGATGTGTGTGTGAAAGCTGGGGCTGTTTCTGTGTACACAATATATAACATATTCATCCATCTCCACTTAGTATTTGAATTGAAGGTCATCCTTCCGAAATAAGAAGCGGTCGGCCTCAAAATTCAATTTCTGTTTCATTTCCAGGCAGAGAGAAGTTTATACAGCCTCCTATATATATATATATATATTCACATTTTCTAATGCACATGGCTGCCTGCAGACCTGGAAGCACCAAGAGCATCCATGTTCTGTACGCACTGATGACAGAACATTGATCAGCCACTGCAGACAGTATTAAAGTCTCGAATGGAGTGTTTTTATTTACTAACTTATTTAGACAATTGACTTTAGAGCAGTTACTGTGGAGCTGTACAGATTTTATTTTCTTTCTGGAAAACCTTTTATTATAACTCTACAAATATCGGTCCTTTCATACATGCCAGTCCAAAATACATTTTTGTCTCTATTTAAATCTTTCTAAGTGACTCATCATTTATAATATTACTCTCTGTATTTTACATTTTTCACTGTAAATAATGCATTTTCCTATAGTCTCCCATATTTCATTTTGATCATGAAAACTCACAGTACATTCAAAGTATATTATATCAAAACAGAGAAAACTAAAGGGGGGGGGGTGTATCTGTGGTAGTGCTTCATTTTTATTCTGTGGTGCTGAGACAAAAAGTACACTATATGGGAAACACTGGGCCTTGTGAAAGTCCATAACAGCAATCAGTTGGCATTAATAATTCAGTACGGCACAGCTGGAGCCAAATCAGGGGGCGGGACTTAGGCAATGCTCAGAGCGGCAAAGTTAGAGCAATGAAATTAGTTTAACATTTTTCTTATTGTATGTTGTAATAGTGTGAAACTTTACACTGGAATCCACCATAGTACTGGTAAGTTACCCTCCAAATTGTGGATCATTTGATGGAGTTGTGCAGGTGTCAGGTGTTCCACAGACAAACAGGAACACTACAGAGATTTTCTGAATTATAGATAATCCACATGTACCATTCCCTTTGTATAGGTTTGGTTGTTGACCGTGTCCCCACAAAGACTGTTGTTCAGTCACAGCTTCTCAGAACCCAACAGTGTAGACCCAAACTCCTCAGAGTTCATTAAAGCAGACATATACAGAGCACTTCCTTCATACACATCAAACCACTGAAGATCTTCAGATTTGGCTCAGAAACACCAGTTTTGATCATTTAATAATTGTCATAAAATGAATTGTTATTGTGAATAAAACCATGAAGACAAAGAACTGATGAGTATGTCTAGGCATTTTTGACTGATACCCAGAGTGAAAAGCTCTTAAATAGGTAAATATTTGGCTTAATTTTCCAATTATCTTTTAAAGTAAATTTACTTTGTCCACAAGGTATTATAATCCATTATTACAAACTAGTTGTGGGAATAATGGTGGCTCTGCACACTAATTCAAGTGTTTAATGACAATCTCTACCTGAATTAAAAGACAGAGACAGTGGATCTAGCTGTGCAAAGATAACTTCTATGTTTAAGCTCTGCCTCAGTGGTCTCCTGTAATATATATTCACCAAATATCACTGCACTGTAGCACAAACACTGAATATGAATCACTGTAAGATTTAAAGTCAAAGACAGCAGCAGCAAACTGACTCAAACCTTATTATCAGCCATCAAACTGCTGAGGAGATGGAAACACAGCAACTGAAGCTTCACATGTAGGTGTGTTTGATTCCTTTCTGGACTGAACAAACATGTTACATAACCATAAACACCTCATTTCTACACACTCCTTGATTTTGTTTGCTAACCTTCACCATCCTGTAATCCCTCCCTCCACCTCTGATTGCCACATCTGTTCTGTGCTTCTTGCAATTAGGTCTGTGGAGGAACACGACGTTCCAACGTACCCTCTGAGGGCCCCTACAACATGTGTTTGCAATCTCCCTCTCCCTAAATTTGGTCATCACTGGCATCCGCCTTGCTGTATGTTTGGGTAAAACCTCTGCAAACCTATAAGAGGAATGAGTGTGTGTGTAATATATATATATATACACATCTATGCCTTATGTGATCAACAAAAGAAAGTATTGTGATATTAATTGTGTGAGTGCTCATTTGCTCAGCAGATCATGGATTAAAAACATTACAATACTAGGACTCATCTCACCTCAAACTTCACATCTTCAAATAATCAAATTTAAAATGTTCAAATCAGGATGAAATGCAAAGGTTTTTCTGCATTTTTTGACCTCCCATTTGCACATAAATGTTTTTTTAGACCAGTCCTGGTCCTGGAGGAATGCGCTCCTGCATGTTTTAGATGTTTTCCTCTTCCAGTCCACCTGACAGTCGTTATCAGTCTTCTGCAGAGCTGGATGACAGGTTTATCATTTGGATCAGGTGTTAGAAAAAAGGAAACATCCAAAACATGCAGGAAAACAGCCCTGGAGGATCAGGACTGGTGACCCCTGTTTAGATAACCTGAGATACAACAGACTTGGTTGCCACATCAACAGGTAAAACACAGACATGTCTGCATTCTGTTTTCATTGAAATAGGTATGTGCAAACCGGATGACAACAACAACAGTAGCTGGCAGTACTTCCTCCAGTCTGTGGAGGATCACATAGAACATGTTACAGCACCAGCTACTGGCCTGGCATGAATATGACAACATACAGTTTAGATTTAGGGCAGCACGGTGATGCAGTCGTTAGCACTTGTGCCTCACAGCTAGAAGGACTGTGGTTCGATTCCCACACCAGACCTTTCTGTGTGGAGTTTGCATGTTCTCCTCGTGTCTGTGTGGGTTTTCTCCAGGTACTCCAGTTTCCTCCCACAATCCAAACACGTGCACTGATAGGTTAATTAGTTAATCTAAATAATCCATACGTGTGAATGTGAGAGTGATTGTTTGTCTATATATGTTCAGCCCTGGAGACTCATACAAGGTGTACCCCGCCTTCACCCACTGTAGCTGGATTAGGCCCCCAGTGACCCCAGTGAGGATAAAGTGGGTTCAGATGACGAGAGGAGATTTAGCATTTGGTTTAACATTTAACATTTAGGTGTAGTTCTTTATTCATAAGTGTAAATTTGGAAATATCAAACCTATCTTTATTGTGTTCCGAAAAGAAATGGTCAATTTAAAAAAATCATTAAAACTATGTAAGCAAATTAAAAGGTGTACAACTTTATAATGGTATTATTGATTTTCTGTTTGACCCTTTAACGCCTTAAATTTTATAAAGGTTGACTGTTACTATGTTTTATTTTAATTTATTTATTTTGTGTTTGTATGTATATGTATAAATATATATATATATATATATATATATATATATATATATATATATATATACACATGCATGCAAAAAGTGAGCTAACTAAATGTGTGTAATTTTCAGCACGGTCCACTTTACAACCAGCACCACATAGAAACAGTGATCGCATTCCATTTATTTTCTGATTATCTAGCAATATGTAACATAAAATCACATTTAGTCCTGACAGTGGTCCAGCCTAAAACTATAATGGAACAGGCACGAGTTAACATGCTCTCATAAAGGCACTAAGCCAAGCCATCATACAATGCACGTGTATATATGTAATCATTCAACACCAATACTCAATATTTACTCGATTATAATTACAACAGTATCCTCAAGAGAGTGTGTGGTCTCTACAAACACAAATGCAGTCCCACGGGCACAGGGCTGTAACATTACAAGGTCATCACTCCCTGCATTCTCGCAACTCTTCAACACTCGCTCATCAAACTGACTTTGGAGACTTTGGAGGCAGTGACAGCGGCTGGTGTTGACATTGTTTTATTGGTCACTTTGACCTTTGATGGGTTGTTTGGTTTAATCGCTGACAGGCATAATCTTTTGTTCCACACTCCAGGCACATCCCTGTCATATTATATTTATTCTGCTCAAGCTTTATTTAAATGCCAAATGATAGGAGGAAAGAGTTGAATGGATTTGATATTAATCTGCTGTAAGTGCCTTTATTTTTCAGGGCTTGTTTTCGATAACATGATGGGACAGACATGTTAACTGTCATGTAGCAGTGAAACTACAAACACATATCTGTTGTCGTAGTAACTGGAATTAACTATTAGACACAACATTAACAGAACTTGAGTAATTTTGGCCATTACCTTTGAATCTGTGTCGGATGCACTTGATGCTATTCTAAAGAAGTGTGAGAGGAATACGGTGGTCCTGTATGAAGTTCTAACAGAGATTAAGGAGATTCTGGTGCTTACTCATGGTAGTTGATGAGGTTCAAAGGTACTGTTATAAGGTTCTTGGCCAGAATGTTCTAATGGCAATAAGAGGAATGAGTGTGAAGAGGACATTTATGTTGTTTGAATAGAGTGTAAAGGGTTTCTATAGGTGCTTGATGAGGTTCTAAGAAGAAATGTCAGTAACACTTTATAATACCTACACACAATTGACTATGTATTAACCATTTATTACCCATTTATAAATGAGTTGTTCATTATGTATTAACCATTTGTTCCCTATTTGTTAATGTCTTGTAAAGGTTCATACTAGTGTAAATGTAAAATGTTATTATTTTTAACCAACAGATGCAGTGTTTACAACTGTTTCTTTGTTTACCTGTAAAGCAGATATACAAACACTGCACCTGTTGGTTAAAATAATCTAATTTTACATTTATCTTATGAACCTTTACAATACATTAACAAATAGGTAACAAATGGTTAATACATAATGAACAACCCATTTATAAATGGGTAATAAATGGTTAATACATAGTCAATTGTGTGTAAGTATTATAAAGTGTTATAGCAATGAGATTCTAAAGTAGTCTAAGAAGGTTCTTAAGGTATATGATGAGGGTCTAAAGATGATTAAGTAGGTTTTTGAGTGACTTCACGAGGTTCTAAAGAAACATCGAAAGGTCCCAGTGGTCATTGATGAGGTTCTAAAGGACTGTGAGGAGGTTCTGGTGGACATTTATGGTGTTTGACTAGAGTAGAAGGAGTTTTATACTAGGATTGGATGACCTTCTAGTGTAGTGTGAAAAGTTTCTACAGGTGTTTGATATCCATACATGAAATATTTTGTCCAAATTAAATCCTTGCAAAATAATGAATCAGAATAAAGGCTGGAGACTGTAGGTGTTGAAATGACCAAAATAACACATCTGTGTCAGTTTCTGCCTCCAACACTTCCAACAGTTTTATAATTACAGGCGTGGTGGTGGGCCAAAAAAAAACAAAAACAGGAGTAATGGTTGATTCCCACAGGGCACAAGTCACACATGTGCCATGTAGCAGCAGAAAAAAGTAAGAAAGTACATATTAATGCTCAGGTGTTGGTATAATTTACTATAATTTAAAACCCACCTTGAGCCATTCACCAGAAAAAAACCCACCTCCAGCAAAACTGCTAAATATTTTACAGCTTAATATTGTTTTCTGTATAAATATCTTGAACAACTTCAGTTCTGCTCAAAACCACCAAACATTCAATCATTTTTATTTCAATCCTTAAAATGTCAGTTTGATTACTTGAAATCAATGTTTTATTTATGGAAAAATACACCAAAATGTCTTCATTTTGGACACATTAAATGTTGGGTGTCTGGTCTCTTTTTTTTAAAGTCACTTTCAGATATATTGAAGATTAGCCAAAATATTGACTTTGACAGAACAACAAACTTATTATAGTGGGACATAATGCAACATTGTCATCTAATGCCTCATTGGGGTAGTAAAGTGTCAAGTTTCTACTCATGTGATGTAGACAGATGTTATTCTGTTAATAGAAATAGACTCACATTATACAGTACAGCTGTGTAAAACAAAACATTTGCACATCCTTAAAACTTTACAGTTTCCAATATTATCATGAAAACATTTGCAAGAGAATATTCTTATTTTTCAAAAGATATAGTTGCATCAGACAAATGGATGCAAATGACTTTTTTTTTCATCTGTTTTTGTTTATAAGAAAACAATAACAAAACTAAATTATTTATTTCATTTTAATATGTTTATATCCTGGATGTTTTTTTCTGTTTTCTGTGTGTCCAGTTTGGACATGGACACAACTGAGCATGTGCAGAAGGAGCATGTGCATTTTGGAAAATTGCTCGACAGATTTAAAGGAACAGTACTGGGCAGATTTAAGGGACTTATGGATGATTTTTTTTAATTAAATATAACACAAATGCACAGTGTCGAAAACCTTTTTCCACCACTGAAAATGCATGTTTTTTATACTATGTGCTTTGGGAGTATGTTTTAATTTGTAGTTTACAGTTATATTGCAGTTTTAAATGAGTAAATTATTTTGTGGGACGTATGTGATAAATCCATATTCTGCAGTTCCTTAAATCCTTGTTTTTTGTTTTTTTTTTACCAATTTTCTTTTTTCACTTTCAGTTACAGCTGATCCTTTCTCTCAGGAATTCGCAGCCACTGATGGGTCGAGTAGTCCTGCGAGGCGCACTTTACAAACACAGGTCATTTGTCAAGTGAAAGACATTAAAGTGTAAAAGCCCCAGGTATTAAGCGCGCAGACCAGGGGCTGATCTATGAGGGGAAAATGCTGATGCTGCAGTGGGGGGTCAGGCTGGTTCTGAGCCTGTGCTCAGTGATGGACCTGTTTTACAGCTCACTGCTTCATGCATCTAACAAGTGGACACGCTGAACTTTGAAGCTTCTCCCCCCCTCTGGGTTCAGCCATTCCAGTCCAGCATGCCTGGAGACCCAACACTGTATTCCTGTTCACAGTACACTGACTCCATATTCGGCTGACAACCAACTTTGTTTTTGTTTGTGTCGCAGAGGGCTGGCACACATACACTGTTGTTGTTGTTCAGATGTTTCCTGGTGAATCTGACCGAGGCTGAGAGGACAAAGATCCACAAGCTATGAGGAGTTAACCCTAACCCAACAGGAAATAATCCAAAATATAGTCAAACTCATGAGCAGTTGTTTAATTTGACCTGCTCATAAAAACACAAAGCTAACTTCAGGAATGTTTCCAAGTCATGTGACATTACTCAACAACCTGCATTCCAGTACCTACAATTCACTTTCCTCTTTTTCTGCACAGAATGTGTATATGAACTGCTCTTTACATGAAATCAGTCTCATTTTAAATATCAATGAAAATTTATTTTTTAGCCTATATTTGAACTGAATAACATCTGGCACTATAATTGTGTTAACTGATTTAAAACTACTAATTATTCAATTGTTGAATATTGAATATGTAAATTATTGAGGGGAAAGTATTCAATTCCTCACTCCATGCATAGATTATTATTCATGCATAGTTTCTTAACCTTGGGGTTGAGAGCCCACCTCCTTAACCTCCTTAATGAGGTTCTAAAAGAGCAACAGAAAGCTCTAGTGGTCCTTAATGAGGTTTTTAATAAATGTGACAGGACTCTGATGGTTATTTATGAGGTTCTAAAGAAACACAGCAAGGTTGTAGTGGGTCTTGATGAGGTTCTAGAAGACTGTGGTAATTTAAGTGATCCTAAAACAGCCTGAAAAAGTTCTAGTGATTATCGATGAAGTTCTAAAGGTGCACAAGCTGCTTCTTCTGGGGTTCTAATGGTACTTTAAATGCTCCCGTGGTCCCTGATGAAGTTCTACAGTAAGTGAGCAGGAGGAGATTCCAGTGGCCCTTGTTGAGATCCTAAAAAGTTTAAGAGCCTGACAGGTTCTAAAGGTTCCAGTAGGCATTAGTGGGGTTCTAAGGAAGTCTGGCCAGCTTCTCCTGGGGTTGTAATGTTACTTCATGTTTTAAAGCCTCTAGTGGTCTTTGATGAGAAAGGTCTCGTGGAGGACTCTGATGGTCATTTAAGAGGTTCTAAAAGAGCATGATCAAGATTATATCGTTCTTTGAGATGGTTCTAGAGGACTGTTAGAAGGTGAACATTTGGAAAATACTGAAGTAGCCAGAGGGATTTCTAGTGAGATTCTACAGGAAGACAAGTAGTTTCTTTTGTAGTTGTAATTGTACTTGATGGAGATTTAAATGCTCTAGTGTTCACTGATGAGGGTCTAAATGAGTATGAGGAGGTTCTAGTAGTACTTAATGAGGTTCTAAAATGAACCTTGTTAGATGACTGTGGGGATCATTCTTGAAGTTTTAAGGAGCATGAGCAGATTGGATCTTGTTGAGGTCCTAAAAACTGTAAGACTGACAGGTTGGTCATTTAGGAGGTCTTAAAATAACATGAGGAGATTCTAGTGATCCTTCATTAGGTTCTACAGGTTCCAGCAGGCCTTGTTGGGGTTCTAAAGGAACCCGAGGAGCTTCTTGTGGGATTGTAGTGGTACTTGACGATGTTTTAAAAGATCTAGTTAGTCCTGCACTGGAGCCCTAGGCCCGAGGGGCCCGAGGGCCGGGCTTCGGGCCGACGACCGTATAATTACCTCGGACACGGGCCGGGCCGGGCTCGGCCACTTTTATTTTTCAATTTAATTATTTAAAAAAAACCTGTGTTGTGTTTAAATGGAAACAATTGAACGCAGCAGCTGCTGCTCTCCCCGGCACCGGCACCTCCCTTATATGGGCATACGGAAGCCTCCCTCACTATCCGATTCGCGCGACTTCCCGACATGGAGAACGACATAAAAACAAAGTTGAAATGGTGAATTGAAGAGAGTGAACAACACTAAGGGAAAATCTCTGTTCTGGACTAAGTTTCAACTTATTACAACCCTTCAAGATGAGCCAAACGGGTTTGTTCAGTGTGTTGTATGCAAAGCTGTTCTGTCATATGACAACAAAAAAACAGGTTCATCACATCTCCAGACATTTTGAACGGGTATGTGGCGGATCCAGCAGCGGTCACAGACCGAGTTCTCAAGCTGCTGATCAAAACATGAGCCCCTATTTTAACCTGCTCTTTTATGTCCACATTGATCTGTCAGAAACCGTTATTCACAGAAAAATAGAATGCTGTTTTTTCTAACTGCAGAGCGTTATCCCATTTTCAGAGCAGCAGATTTAATTTACGAACGCACTCAATGAATATAGCGTTCTATCACGCTAAAACATTCTTATGGGAGGTTAAAACAAACAAACAAAAAAAGTCGGGCCGGGTTCGAGCCTAAGAATTCTGAAAACGTCTCGGACAGGGCCGGGCTGGGGCTCCACCCCCTCGGGCCAGGGCCGGGCTCGGGCCGGGCTCGGGCCGGGCTCGGGCCCAGATAATAGGTCCGTGCAGGGCACTAGCTCTAGTGTTTCCTCATCAGGTCCTAAAGGAGCATGAGAAGGTTATAGTGGCACTTGATTCTAAAGAAGTGTAGGATGACTAGTGATCATTCATGAGGTTCTAATGGAGCATAAGGTTCTAAAGGATGGTTAGAGGGGGGTAATTTAGGTTGTTCTACAAAGTATGAGTTCCTAATGGTACTTGATATTAAAGGAAATTTCAGGTGACAACATTTTACTGCTTGTAATGAGGGTCTACTGGAGAACATTTTGATTAAACATTTGATGGGCAATGTTATGGTGTTTTATGTAATTGTTTTCATCGTGGCCATAATGTGTCGTAATTTCATGCTGCAATGCATCTTTGATGTTTGAATGAACAAGCTTTTTGCTTTTTGGTTTGACTTTCAAGTTTGTTATGTGCATGTGCATTCTAAGGCTTCTTTTGGACTACAGGCTAATGTTTATTCAATATTTATTTCTCCAAATACTTCCCAATAACAATAGAGGGACCAAGTCATTGTTATCAGGACATAAATACATTTATTTTCAGTCCATTGTGCAGTTATTGCTTCTGCGTCTCCATCTGTGATGGCCCTAAACTATTTTGCCTGGTACTGGTGGTTTGTGTCCTTGTTCCAGAGAATGATTCCAGCTGAGGATCATTGAGTGTCTGGTCTGGGGACTTGGAGGTGTGATGTGAGAATGTAATGAGTGCAGGATGGCCAATGAGCCTCACCTGGATTTGAATGCTTTGAAAGATGGGCTTCCTGTCTTCTCCCTGTGCTCTACCTGAGCTGTGGAGATCACCTCTGGCCGCCATGCATCATTCTTTTGTCTCTCGTCATTTGAACCTGTTTTATCCTCACTATGGTCTGTTTGGAACCTGAAGGCCTATTTATAACCCGAAGCCAAGTCATCTGCGACATGTTGCAGGTACATAGCAGACTCTTTGGCCTGAATTGCAGAGAGTTGCGTACACCTCCCAGAAAATTTAACTCACCACAGACAGTGTCGCAGAGAAGACCAGAAAAGAAGCCTCTGATTGGTCCATTCTACATCTGCAGTACATGCATTTCCACTTCTCTACTTTTCTGTCTTGTTTTGTGTACACGAATGTCATTGTTGAAGATGACTCATGTGAGTATGGATTCGGCTGAATGCATTAGGAAGTGGAAGAATCTGCAAAACAAGGTTGTTCGACAACAAACAGGTCTGATGTGGGCAGTGGGGATCCAGGTGGGAAATCTTAGCAAGTTTGTGAAAATGCCCTTTGCGTTGTGGTGGTGAATAACGCACACCATGTACTCCCAGCACTGGCATCAATTACAAATATCTGCGACGAATTAACTGCAACATTTTGCCGCAAGTGTATGCAGACTCCTTAATCCAGCTACAGTGGGTGAAGGCGGGGTACACCTTGTATGAGTCTCCAGTTCATCGCAAGGCTGAACATATATAGACAAACAATTACTCTCACATTCACACTTATGGGTAATTTAGATTAACCAATTAACCTATCAGTCCATGTGTTTGGATGGTGGGAGGAAACTGGAGTACCTGGAGAAAACCCACACAGACACGAGGAGAACATGCAAACTCCACACAGAAAGGTCTGGTGTGGGAATAGAACCAGGGTCCTTCTTGCTGTGAGGCACAAGTGCTAACCACTGCACCACCGTGTCGCCCCATCATTCTTTTTTCTTAAACAAAATAAAATGACTATTTTTGAAGACAAATAACTGAATTGTCTTCCATACTTTTGTTGTGTCCCAAACAAGTTGACCATAATACCATCTTACATCCATGTTTGCATGTTCTGTTTTTATTTATGTATGAAAACCTGCTCTGTGGTATGTGTGTACTCATTATTTACCTAGGTTAGTTAACTCATCAAAACATGATTTTTTTGTCATTAAACTGCTTCATTTTTAGATATCTGTCACAATAAATCATGTTTAAAATTAGGCTATTATCAATCAAGTGCTGTATAGTCAGTAAACCCTGGTCTAATTACACACCATTATCTGTAGAAATGCACGTATTCCAAATCATTTCCTTAACCCTTAAACCATCATATCAAGAACTGGATCTCTTTCATCTTTGTTTTTTTTTTTTCAGCATCATTAAATTTATGTTTTATCATCGGACTGAGTATGAATAATCCCATCTGAAAAAGTCATGAATAACCAGTGTAAATATCAGATAAAAATAAACTGAGGTCAGCAAATATGATGGAAGTAGAAATGAAATGAAAAGAAATTCTCATTTCTTCCAGATCAGTAAGAAATGGATGACAGTGACATGTGATGCAGCACACGTGTGACCTCCTTCAGAGCAATGACTGCCTTTGTTTCACAGGAAAAAATCATCCAAATAAAACTGCCCTTATCTCCCACTGGTGAAGAATTTCTGATGGTGCTCAGAGCGCTTTAGTGTGTGACATTTACAACCCAGGGAAATTCAATAGGAGGGATTTTCAGTGTCTTGCTCAAGGACAGTTGTATATGTAGACAGAGTTTGAACCTGCAACTCAGCCACCCATAGAACTCCTTTCAGACCAGGACCTTCTTGGTAGAGACGTAATGTGAATTTAATGTGTAAATGTTGTGTAGTTGTAGATAAAGGACAGGGTGAGGATATGGCAGTGGAACCAAAGCCTTTTTTCCCAAACATTCACTGAGTAGGAGAGTAATCCTAACCCTGACCCTGGATCTTCTCTGGACCTGCTGCTGTGATCCTGCTTCTCTAATGCCTTCACCATCATCACTTTTCCATATAGTGGACAGTCTTTATTATATAGTTCTACTTCAGTTTGCTGTGCATCATTTGCATCCACCTCTCTCTCTCTGTCTGTCTGTCTGTCTCTTTCTCTGGTCCCCCTCAGATTCAGTTTTATTTGTCATTACAGTATTCACACAATTTAAATATGTTACCCAGGTCTCGGGTTCTCAACAACAATCCACTAACACTAATAAACTACTCTAAAAAAATAAAATAACCCCCCCACACACACACACACACACACACACTTAAAATGTTACCATAAATAGTTAATCTATTATTTTAAAAATGCACATCAAATAAAGTGACAATTAAAGGTGACAATTGAAAGTGACTCTCTCTCTCTCTCTCTCTCTCTCTCTCTCTCTCTCTCTCTCTCTCTCTCTCTCTCTCTCTCTCTCTCTCTCTCCTTCTTCTTTACCCTCTCTTTTATCCCTACTGGTCCTGCTAATAATAACAACAACAACAACAACAACAATAATAATAATAATACATTGCATTCATAAAGGGCTTTTCATTCAAAGAAATAGCAAAGTGCTAGACAAATGCACATGAACTAAAGCGGTGAATGGATTGTGCTATCTCAGTTCATTTCTGTCACCAGTGAGTTTCACAAATGCAAATGCAAAGAAAGAACAACTTTGACTCCAGTGTAAATGCAGTCAGTGGAAAAGCAATAACACAGTCAAGGTCGTGTTCCACTGTGACTGATCTACATTTCCTCCAACTGCAGTTCACTCCTGCCAATAAGCAGAGCACTGTGCGACCTTCACTGTGCTACTGCTTAATTGACTGAATACACCTGAGTGTGTGAAGCCCCAGTGGAAATCAAACCCCCAACCCTGGTGATGTTAATGCCACTGGGCCACACACCATCGCCTCTGCTGAAAAACGACCACACACACTTTCATTTTGCATGTCATGTTCATAAATGAAATGGGACTAAGTAGTTTTTAAGCATCACCTCTGAGACTGCAGCATCTACAGTTTCACAGTGGCTTTTGAACAGTTAAGGTGACCAGTTGTCCAAAGCGCCAAAAAGTGGCGGTGGTGTGAATGACTGATGCTGCCCTCGAAGCTCTGGGCCCTGAGTGACCATCTATAACCGATCCCTAATTGGCTGTCTGGATGACAGAATGGATCCGTCTAAGAATTACCATCCATCATGTTCTTCAGCAGCAACAATACTGGGTTTTTTTTTGTTTTGTTTTTTTACAAAGCACTTATTGTATGGTAATAATATGGTTTATTATTAGAGGTTATACATCAGGAGTGTCAAACATGGTCAAAATCGATCCAAAAGGGTCCACTCCGACCCACAGTATGAATTTCCAAGGTGCAAAAATGACACTGAAAATATTAACAGTAAAGGCTGTCGAAATCGTTTGAATTATAATAATACTAAAATAATAGAACAATAATAAATAATAAAATAATAGAACAATAACCAAGAAATGATCATAATTACTACGACAAGGAACAGTGAAGTTATGTTATTCCCAGCGTCTGTCTGTGTGTTAATTCAGTTGTCTGTTTGTTTGTTCGTCTGTCTGTTTATCTGTCCTTCTATCTGTGTGTCTGTCTATTTGTACTTCTGTCTGTCTGTTAGTCAGTAACACTAATGTGTTCTCCAAATATTTACTACAATGGGTCATATGAGCTTATGCTGAAGTAGCATTATATAAAATGGGCAGATAAATCATTTGATTTCACTCCCAGTCTTTAGCTAATGCCTTTATTCAAACTGTAACATTCTCCTGCTGCAACTTTATATTTCTCTATGATATGAGGGGAAAGCACTTGAAGAAACTCAAGTGCAAAAAAAAAAAGGAATCTTACACCCTGATACCACTTAGTCATCTCAAAGACGTTAGCCGATGATGAACACTTGAACCATGAGACATGCTCTCTGCTGTTCTCCAGGAAAAGCAACCTGACAGCTTGGCAGCATCACTCCAAACAGTTAAGGAGGAAAGATGGATGCTCTTAACCTCCCACAGCTTTTAGAAGCATCTCAGTCGGCTGTACACACCCACACAGACGACAAAAACACACTCACACACACAAAGGGACGTACAGCCTCACACTAGTGTGTTCACAGAAGGGCTTCATCTGCATCCAAACATATGATAAACGCATAAAGCTGATGCAAAACATATGTAATAATATACACATGGACATATGCAGCATCCAAGCCACATCTTCAAAGTTAAGCACCCTAAGCCTGGCTTGCGAAAGTGCTTTTGCATCTCTTTAACTCTCTCAGAGCCACAGCAGAGTTTTGGATTCCTGCCTCATCTGCTTTTCTTCTGTTTTTGTAGAATGTAGAACCACTTGGCATCAGGTGTTAATCCAAAGTTTGTCTGAGAATGGATCATTTTTATGAAATTTAAATACATTTAAATAAATAAATTAAAATGTACATTCCTGGTCACATCTTCGAAGGTGAGCACCATAAGCCTGGCTTGTGAAACTGGTTTGGTATCTCCCTAACACTCAGAGATCCAGGGTAGTGTTTTGGACTTCTGCCTTGTCTGTATTTGTTCTGTTTTTTCTACAATGTAGAACCAGTCAGCATCAGGTGTAAACCTGAAGTCTCATCTGACTCTTCATCCAAATTTGACATTTTCTTTGTCTGAGAATGATCAATGTTATTGAAATGTAACTAAATACATACATACATACATACATACATACATACATACATACATACATACATACATACATACATACATACATACATACATACATACAAACATACATACATACATACATACATACATACATACATACATACATACATACATACATACATACATACATACATACATACAAACATACAAACATACATACATACATACATACATACATACATACATACATACATACATACATACAAACATACATACATACATACATACATACATACATACATACATACATACATACATACATACATACATACATACATACATACATACATACATACAAACATACAAACATACATACATACATACATACATACATACATACATACATACATACATACATACATACATACATACATACATACATACATACAAACATACATACATACATACATACATACATACATACATACATACATACATACATACATACATACATACATACATACAAACATACATACATACATACATACATACACACATACATACATACATACATACATACATACATACATACATACATACATACATACATATGTAACCGGAGGTAAATTGTCCCTGTACAGCCACCATAGAAATAAACTCCACCCACTTCCGCATGTCGCAATTGTGCTACTCACTATAAAATGTACCGACATGAGATCGTCCCCTCCTGAGGTGTATGGTATGTACAAGTTGTATCATTGTGGATGAAGTGTGTGGGTTTTTTTTATTAATTATTTGCTGTGTTTTTAGGTTTTGCCGCTGCACTGATGACCGCGTGGGGCTCGGTGGGCAAAGGTTTTTTTGTGTATCTCAACATTTGTTTTTTTTTTCATTGGTGGTATGTTTTAACTATTTTATTTCTGTTCTCTTGATAGGCGTACTGCCACTGCTGTTTTGTTTTGTGTTTTGTTTGTTCCGTTAATTGTTCACCTCCAAGAAGGCCAGATTTTAGTTGACAGGTATTTTTTTGTTCATAACTTAATTTTCCCTCTCTTCTGTGCTGCAGGTCTGGTGGTTCGGGGTTTCCACTACGCTTCACACTCCCCTGGTTGTGGTGGATTCGTTTTGCATGCTTTTCACGGTTTTACTTATTTTTCTTTTGTTCCCTTAGTTTTTTTTAGTGTATTTGGTTTTGTGCACAGGTGTAGCACGAGGTAGGGTGAATGCCCTGACTGCTATGTCTGCCCCCTGGTGGCCTGGCTGACCTGTAGCACCCCCTTTGTTTTATTCCTTTTATTATTCCTTTTCTTTTCTAGTGTGTTTTTAAGTAATAAAGTGATTTTATTTGATTTCTCTGGCCTAAAAATTAAAATAAATTCTCATCTTGGTGGAATAACTAACTATGCATCCTTATTGTCACTGTGTCCATATATTCTGTTCAAACCTGCCTCACCGCAGGTCACACATACATACTTTTAACCTTTTATTCTATTATCATTCTGGTTGTTGTTTGTATTCATTAACCATTTGTGCACAAGTGCCCAGAAAGAATGACATTCTGAGTACTGGTAGATCTGCCTTAGTTTACACATACATAATTTTAATCTATACAATTTAATACAGAGTCCTTCCAGTCTTCCTGCTTTAATGGTTTCAGCTCCTCTGGGAAGGTTTTCCAAAAGCTCGACAACTATTTATACCAATGTTTGAGCCCTTCCTGTGAAAGCACATTTGTGGGGTCAGACTCTGCTATTGGATGAGAAGGTCTGGCTCACAGTTTCTAATTCATCCCAGAGGTGTTAGGGTTAGGGTTGAGGTCAGGAGTGTGTACAGGCCAGGCCACAACAGACTAACTCATCCATGTCTTTATGGATCTTTCTTTGTTCACTACTGTGCACAGTGCAGTCAGCCAAGTACTCCTGGAGACCACCAAACCATGACTGCTCCATCAGACTGGAAGACAGAGAGGCGTGTTGGCTCTCTCCAAAACAGTGTCCTCTGCTCTATAGTCTAGTAGTGTTGGACTTTAACACACTGCAACCGTCACCTTGAAAAGCCACTCCATGATGCTGTGAAGCTGAAGGACAAAGGAGGCGATGATCTCTGCAGACTGTCCTGTGGCTTCCACTTTCTCATTATCCCGCTATTTATTTATTGACCCTGAAAAGGGAGAGGGCTATTGTTTTCTGTTTGGGTAATTTTTTTTTTTTTCTATCAGTCTGTCCGTCCACCTGTTTGTTTGTCAGCAACATTACATAAAAACTACTAAACCAATATCCATGAAACTATCATCAAAGGTGTGAAGTGGTCCAGAATAGATCCTATTATATTATGGTGAATGTAGATCAAAGGTCAAAGGTCACAGTCTCCAAAAATATGTTTCACGGTGATAAGAGATAGGGTAAATTAGGTAAAGCATTAGTGAGGAGGCGGGGTTTGTTGTGCATGGAAACATTTGTTTATGTATTTCTTTATTTGAATGAATATCTATAATTACAGTTGTAAATCTGCAGATTGTGTCTATGGTGCTAATTTCCATCTGCAGTCCCTAGACAGGTGACAGAAAGACAGCAGCTGCTAAAAGCAGAGGAAACAGCAGAGTGAGGACAGTTTACTAAATCTCACAGGCTTGGTTTGGAAGTTAGGTTTTGGATGAGGTGTCTGATGAGTTTGATATTGAGTGGAAAACTGTTCCTACATTCAGTCCCAGGGACACACAGGCCAGTTTAGACAACACTAGTGCACCTGCGGGGCCCCTCACCTGGAGGCCTCTCACAGTCTCCTGGAGCTGTGGCCCTGGTGCCCCTCTGCTGTTGCCTGGAGCATCCCCATTGGGTCTACGAGGCCAGTAGTGGCTCTGTGGGGCCTCTAGTGGCTGTGTGGAGTCCCCTAGTGGCTGTGTGGAGCATCCCCCCATTGGCTCTGCGGGGCCTCTAGTGGCCGTGTGGAGTCCTCTAGTGACTCTGTGGGGCCCCCTAGTAGCTCTGCAGGGGACCCCTGGTGGCTGTGTGGGAATCTATTTACATAGTCTGTGTAGCCAGAAAGAGCCCTGGTGTATGTTAATTGGTCCCAGGAGGCAGTGAAATGATGTTTGCAGCTCAGTAACAGCAATGGATGCATACATGTCCATAATGTTTGGCTTCACTTCTGCAGTTTAATCATCTTAATGCTGCTTAATGTAAATTGTCGGCAAAGGCGGTGAGAGTTGTTTATTCACACCGTCCAGCTTCCACTAAGCAGCTATAGACTCACTGCAGTACTCTGATCAAGTATACATTTAAGGTACTTATACTTAAGCATTTTATACTTCTACACTGCTACATACTTAATGTATTTGATTCCATTTGTCTGTCAGATTGACTTCATCTCTTCCCACTCCAGTGTTAAACCATGTATCTTCATTGTAATGATTTTTAATGTTTGGAATAAAATGAAGGATGAATGATTTTAGATTTCAGCTAAACAACCTGCAGGAAAATGCATAGCAACAGCGACAAAGAACAGACTTGTGTTGTTTTGTCCACAATATATGACATTTCAGATATTACAGTGGCAAAAAGAATTAGAACACATGACACATCTGAAACTATTGACCTTTTTTTGCCTCCAAAATGCAATCTTATGTCAAAAGGTTGATGAAACATGCAGATAGTTACCCTGAACACAACAAACATCAGATAAAGTGAGTCCTATGGTTTTAATGGAGTTTTAACTTTAATATTTACTTACCTCAGTTCTATGTTTTTACTTCGTAAATCATTAATTTCATAGATATTTTAATAACCAATAAAAAAAAAACCCAGATCATATATTTTTGTCCATAGTGAGGAACAACCTTCGGTATATGATGCTTTTCTGTAGAGAAAAGCATCATATAGTGTTTCCAGGAACGACAAACTCTGACCCCACACAAACCTTTGACCTTATCTGACCTACCTCTGATCATTACAAAAACCCATTTTTGGTGACCTTGACCTTTGACCTACATTCACCAAAATCTTATTGGATCTACTCTAGACTACCTTGCACATCTCCTGAAGATTTCATGAAAATTGCATCAGTAGTTTTGTCATGAAGTTGTTGACAAACAGATGAACAAACTGACAAACACAAAAAAAACATACTCTAGCTTCCCTTTTGGGGAGGCAGGGTAATGAACAATATAAAGAATTGTTCATATGAGTCAAGCAGGGACTATTTTACTACACAATGATGACTCTTTAGTTTCTCCTGTTTTAACCACTTCTTGCTGATAATATAACATTTAATATATAAAAGTAGAAAAGCACTCTGAGAATGCAGACCTCCGCAGAAGCCCCCCCCCATTACCACCATACCCTGAAAATGTCACCAAAAACCCATAGGTTTTTGAATTATGTTGTACACAAACCAACACCAGCAAAAACAACCTCCTAGGCGAAGGTAATAAAAAAATACATTCCTCACTAGAAATGTAATCAAAATGCATTTTTATGCAGAAACCAATTCAAAATAAAGATTTTTTTTCACCAAATAGAGAAATATCGGCCAGGTTTTTTTGTTTTCACAGCCTGAATCTTGATAGTCACATGACTGGGACAGAAGAGAATAGGATAGGAAACAACTACATTTGACAGTTTTCAGGTCCTAATTGTGAGAGCAATATGTTTTTCACGATGGGCAAATGTAGCCATTTCACATTTTGATCAGACTGGGTTGGACAATACTACTTATGGTACACACTGAACCTGTAGTGTTTGGAATATTAGTATTTTTATCTAAATAAATGACCTTTATATCTTTTATAGTTGAATGGACTTATGTTTTCTATATTAACCATATGAGGATCATTTATATGTAATACTTCTGTAACACTGAAAAATCAAAGACTTTACAGTAAATGCTCATATAATGAAAGTAATGAGGTAGTTTAAGGTTGTCCAGAAAACTTGGCTGACACTTTCCACTATTGCTTTGGACATGAAACAGCCGAATCATTAATACTCCCAACAATTTCCCATAAACTAACAACTCTCCAGTGTTTGTTCAAGTTGGCAAAAGTGGTTCAATCCACCCTTATTTTCTAACATCAAGCAGATATTTTGTGTTGGTGCATGAAGGGAAATCATAACAGCAGGATGTTTTTCTGAAACGTTTTCTCCCCAGACAGCGTCCACATTTGTCTGTTTTATATGAGCCACCCCAACGCCAACCCTCTGAGGAGTCAATCAAACAGAGGCCCTTCACATTTTACCCATAATTCAAGCGTCATAAAGATGGAACGGCAGCATGAAGAAGGAATCAGAGATATGAGCTGTGAGCGTCCATGTCGGGCTGTCCGTCTAAAAACATACAATCTGAGGGGAAATCAGATGTTGCGCTCCAGTGCTGCGACTTTCCCCTTCCCATCTGGTGCGCCTCCTTCACATTGTTAGCTTCAAAGGCCCTCTGCTCCCCGTCAGACACAAATCACTTAAGAGGGTTGTTTCAGTCTGCAAAAGCTTTCCAATGTTTCTGTTTGAAACAAAGCACAGAGAAAGCTTTCTTCCCTGTCATTGAGGGCTGCGTCTCCATAGAGGACGAGGAGAAGAAAGCACAGCAATCTGAGGCTAAGTAAAGCTGGAGCTGGCATTGAAAGAAAAACACACATCCCTATTCTTTTACATGAAGAGACTGACAGAAACATACACTCTACATCCTTGTATTTGCCTCCCCTGCAGCCAAGAAAGCTATTATCGCTGCTCATGCTATTACATGATTCATTTAGAGCAGTGTGAGTAAAACTGTTTTCATTACCTGTTTTCAAAGGCCTGCTGAACACTGCAAAACTTCACTGGTCTGATTCAACAACAGGCATTATTTATTCAGGCCCATTGTATATTAGCCCATCCCTTGGGGAGCAACATTTCCTGTTATTGGACAATAATGGCGTTTGCAGTCAACTTTTCATTTTGATAAAACGACTACGGTGAATTGTGACTAAATATTCAATAGATTCAAATAGTAATATTTGGTTGATTTTGGTAATACAGGCCAGTCTCAACTTTACAGTATTTAACAGGTTACATTATCAAATCATGTATACCCATTTTAAGCATTCTAATATTTGATTAATTGAGACACTGCTATATTTAGATGCCTCTCTATGTTAAACAGTGAAAAATTAGGATTATGCGTGTTACCCAGTAATGTTAAGGCTTCAAACTCAACTTCTGCTGAGGATCAAACCTTTGTTTTTTTTCTAAACTGTGGCAGAGGAAGAAAAGAATGAGAATTTGGATTTAAAATATGTTAATTTTTTGTCTATATAGACATTTCCATTTGCAAAAATGGTGATTGGCTGACCGATACCACACCATTATGTGCCAGCAACTAATGGTCTGATCCAACTTGATTCATTATTCATTCAGTTCTATTGTACGTTGGCCCATCTCTGGGAGAGCAGCATTATATATTATTGGACAATAATGGCGTTTCCAGTCACCCTTGCACTTTAATAAGATACTATACTGAACACTGACTGCATATTCAATACACACGAGAAACAGAAATGAAAACCGCTTTTTTTTTTTCCCTTCATCATTTTATCAGACTAATCCCTTTTCTATGCTTAGATTCTGTGAACATTAATCTGTCAATGTGGGGGGAAAAAAATAATTCAATTAACTTATGTTCCAATACACTTTTTGGCATTTATTTTACCTTGTAGCCCCAGAGGAAGGAGATGTTAACTTATGGTTGGAGACATTTTACATTTTTATCTAAAATTACCTGAGAAATATACACCATTATAGGACTAAAATCATTTCTGCCCCCAAAAAACATTGGTGAAGCCGCTTTAAAATTAGAATTTCCCCAAAGGTCACTACTGTTAACTTGATTATGCAACCAGTAAATATGACGCTTATTTTACTGCCTCCGTCACAGAAAACCTAATTTAAGCTAAAGCGTAGGTTTAAGGCCACCGTGTTATCAAAAGGTCACTGTTTTTATTCCGCAGTTGAAAACCTGAGCATGATAATCAACATCCTCTGAAAGTCACTGCTGATAACACTGCCAGCTAAGGTCCTATGCAAATACAGGATCAGTGACATGTTTAATGAATAAGAAGCAAAGCAGAGATGAAACTGTCAGATGTTCTCTTCAAGGATTAAATTAGATGAATTTAATTGGTTTTAATGGGTGAAAAAGCAAATTCACTGTCCATCTGTGGAAATAACTCTTCTTGCAGGTTGACAAGTTATTATCTCTCTACTATAAACTAGAGAAAACCCAACTTTAATAATACAAATGCTTTATTTAAGAGTAAGTAGTGTGTTCAAGGCTATGGTTCCTCGCTTCATTTACAAATTTCTACTTTTATTTTAATCCCTTGAAATATATGCAGCCTTTGCTTGACATCACCTGACTTCTATAGAAATATCTCCATCTAGTGGACAAACATAAAAACTACAATTTTAGCCATTAATAAAGTCACTCCAAAATACAAGTGAGATAATAAAGCAGTGTTTATTTGATGTCAATAAATAGTGAAAATTGTGATTCATTGAACAGTTTTAGTGAAATAAATTAAGTGCTCATTGTTAAAAAAAAGTGATTCTTCACTCCGTTGAGTTGTGCTCTTGTGCAAATCAGCACCGTGTGTCTTTTCTATAAGATCCTGCAGAAAAAAAAATAAAAATACAGTTCATATCTAAAGTTTGCATTTACAATAATGGAACAAAAAAGAGATCTATATAAAAAGGTTTAACTATTTGTTCATCATTACAGATGGCATAATCTGTTTCATATAGGACTATTCCAAGGAAAATTACTGTAACGTATCTTGAGGCAGTGCAAGACTAAATATGTATATACAAGACCTTTAAGTTACAGATTTCCAAATGTTCATTAATATTTTAATTCTAATGCACTACATCTGTAATTACATCACCATTTCTTGCAGGTACAAAATATTTTAATTGTACATTTACATATAAACAAACCACCATCCATCTGACAAAATCCATGTTATCTCTTAATAAGACCATGCTCAGCTGTGCAAACTTACAGCTTGTACTTTTATACATTGTACAATTTTCTGCAGAAAAACTGTATAGATTATATGATAAAACCAAGTTTTCAAAGCTTAAAAATTTGCACAGTTTAATAAGCGATTTTGGACATTTTAGACCATGAAATTTAAAAGGCCACAAACCTCGTGATTGCGTCTGTGATTTTCTGTGCTTATTCAAATATTGTGCTCTGGCTTCATTCCTGAAGCTTTCCGTTTCATGGTTGGGCATCACTGCTTTCCATGATTTCTCTAAAAGTTAAAATTAGAAATCAAATAATATGGCACTTAAGAACACATGTAAGCATAGATAGTTATTAGACTACCCTTTCTTCAGTTTCTTGTTCATTTTAATGCTTGCTCCAACTAGATGTACATTTGTTTGGACAAGTATAATTAAAAAAAAAAAAACTGTTTATTTCAGAACCAATATCTTTTCCCCTCCATGTTTTTCTTCACAAAAACCAAAGTCACTTAATTTCTTACATCATTATCTGTCATTGTACTAACAAAAACAGTGTTTTTAGACATTGTTTTTGATGGTTTGAGGGTCTAATATCACTTTTAATATAATTGTGATGCTTTTGGAGCAAAAATTAAAAACCCTGCTGTCATATTAGACTACAACACCCAAAAATGTATTCATTTCAGCTGATAAAATAAACTAGGTTACCCTCATTAATATTATTATTCAAGAGAAAATCCTTTGCTCACCAGTTTGACACCTTTGTGCCAAATAAATGTGATCCGTGTTCCTCCATTTGTCTTGGACAGAGCCCACCACGGCACAGTTCTCATCCATCTCTCGGATGGTGTTGCCCTGGGGACAGTGGTGTCTCCTCTGCCATGTACTTGGCTGATGCTGCAGCTTGTTGCACATACAGTTCTTCTCCCTCAGCTTTCGATACGTGGCTGTCAGACACTTCTCCAAGTTCTGCTTCGAGGCCAGTGGCTTTTTGATAACTGCAAATTTTCTCTCATCTTCAGCCGCTCTCCATTTCAACGCTGTACAACATGAGCTGTTCTCAGATGATTCACCCTCAGTGTCATGTCCACGGTGAGAACAACACATTTCTGGACTGGAACCTTCTCTCATCAGGCTCCTGTTGTGGTGACCTTTACAGACGTCACAGGTTGGTAGATCATTCCACTGCTGGAACGGGGACGCATTTCTTTTCAAGGCCTGACCTTCTAGCCCTGGGCTGCCTGACGTGTAGGCCCTCTGTTTGGCCAAACATCTAGGACAGAGTCGTCTCTTTGACCTATAAGGGAAGAATGCATTCTCACTCAAATGTTTACTGGTAGAGCATTCCTGGTCAGAGAGGCTTCGTCGGTGTGCCTTTCCTTTAGCCTTGTACCTTTCTTTTGGCTTACGAACAGCAGGCTCTTTGAACTCCAGGTCCAGTTTTCTTCTCCTGGAGAGCTCCTGTAGAACACGCTTTATCAAAGGCTTGGTCTTCTTTGGAGTTGGTGGCGTCTTACTACTATAGTGGACACCGTCAAAGTCAGACAGCCAGCTGGAAGAGGGAAGGTAAGTTGGCAGAGACTCAAAGGAAGTATCCTGAGGATCTGGGATCGATTCACACCCCTGTTGGTTTCCATCTGCTGTATCCATCACATGACTTTGTGGCTCTTCTGTGTTCCCCAGCTCTGTTACAGGAGCTTCCTCTGCCACATGGACGTCCATCACAGGACACACCATGTCATTGGGAGAAAGTTCTACAATGGGCAACACAGGCTGCTGTTCTTCCACTGGTAATGGAGGAATCTCAATCACAGATTCCATGTCTTCAGGAGCAGCATCTTCTGTCATTACAAGTATATCTGCTGAAAGGACTTCAGCTACAGCAGAAACCTCACCATGAGACGCCATCATTAATTCAGGAGAAGGAACTAAATGATCGTCCCCACCAGACCAGACAGGTGAGTCCATATTCTGCAACTCATCCAGGTATGTTGGATGAAAGGGAAAATGAACCACTTTAAAGTCAAAGTTCTTGGAAGTTTTATATTTCTTGCCGCTTTCCTCAACTGCAAAATGAGCAACTTGTGAACCCAAGTCAGAAGTAGCAGCAGCAGCAGCAGTATCTGCCTGGTTCCTTGATTCTTCCAAAGCCAGGGTCTTCTCAACACTGCAGGGTGTCCCTACCAACAGGATGTCTGGACACACCTGCAGGGCCTGTTCCGACTGGTCCACAGGAAGGCTCATGTTATCGTCCTGCAGCACATGACCATGAAGAACGGCGCTGCACTGGAGCACATCTTTAGAAAAGCTGTGGGACACTTCTGCAGTCTCATGTGAATGGAGGACCTGCAGCCCCACTGGTGTGGTACGGCACTCAATCCTCACCTCCTCTGTCTGGATCAAAAAGCTGCCGTTTGATGGCGTCCTGGTAGTGGAGGAGGGTCTCACATCTTTCGGCTCCAGTGACCGCTCCTCCTGAGCTGGAGACAGTGGCTGAGTGGTGGGGACAGTGACGGTATCACTGCTGGACACCAGGAGGCCACCAGAGGGCACAACACCACTGGATCCTGGTTTAGGGGTTCTCTGTGATGCAGACAGAGGCTCGGTTTGAACCTCATGGGTGGTCATTTCTCTGGAGGGGGCATTCTGGTGGTACCGGAGCCTGCGGGAGTGGTAGGCCATGGAGTGGTAGTACTGAGGGTTGAGCATGCGCCTGTAGTCCATCAGATGGAGCTGACTATGGGGCACAACAAAGCCAGGGGCCTCCATGTATGGATTTGGAGGATAAGGAGGAATCATTGGCATACCATAACCTTTAGACACCAGAGAAAAGTAGTTAGAATACAAAATTAAATACCAGTCAAAATTCAAACTATGCATAGAAATTAAGTTTTTCAAAAATTCATGTTATGTATTGGGTTTTTTTTAAAACAGTCACACTAAAAATTAGACAAGAACTTCATCTGTAGATATAAAGACAGAACAGTTCTACAGCCTGAAGCCAGAAGAAACTGAATGAGGTCATCAGGGACTGAAAACTGTGCTTATCTTAAACCAAGTCATATTCAAATCACAACCTTTAAAAAAAAAAAAAATCCAAAAAAACATTCAATTGTCACCATTGACACCCATGAAGTTTGTCAAATGACAGTGGTTACAGACTTTTTTTTGCATTGAATTTATGATACATTTTGCCAGAAGAAAAAAAAAAGACATTTTAATTTACTGAGATTTTATTATCATCAACTAGAGTACATTAAATGTTAGAAAATACCAGAGTTTCAGTGAAAAGAGCTCAATGCAGAGGCCGATACAATAAATGATTATACATGGGTCAAAAAGGGGGAGGAAATAAACATTTTAAAGCTGTTGTAAAATGTCTTTTATGGATCCAAAGATTAAATTTTTATTTGAATTTGTAAAAAAAAAAAAAAAAAAAACCCACCTCATTACACATAACTATACATTATAAAACCACTCACTTATTTTGCACAGCTGAACAAATGTGTATATTTTGGAAAGCACAAAAACTAAAACCCAGTTTGAATTGTTTTTGTAAATGGTGGCTGATGACTTCAATCTATGCAGAAATTACACCTGAAAAAGTGCAAACCAACTTACTCCTTATTGGCATTAAAAATATAAATAGGCTGAGAGTGAAAGTAGTATGCCCACTTAAAAAAGGATACTGCAGAGTAAACTCGGTCACTGGTTTCTAGATCACATGCAGTGGAATTGAAGGTACTTCTACTGGAAAGAACAGTGACAGTTGGCTCTTACCAATCCCAGGGTAACCATAGTAGGGGTTGTAGGACATAGGCATGGGTAGAGGCATAGGCCACTGCATACCCTGCATGGGCATGTACGGCTGTGAGGGCTGGATGTAGAAGAAAGGTTTATGACGGTGCTCTTCAGGATGTGGAGCTGCTGAAGGCCCTGGAGCTGACTGAGGTGGGCCCTGCATCTGCTGAGCCCCATGTGGTCCCCGAGGACCTACACCAAAAGGTTGATGCAAGGTAGATGTGGCTGCTGCCATATCTGACAAAAAGCTGAAACAACAGTTCAGATGATATTAGTATGTTCTTAAAGGCATCCAAAACACATTACAGTGGATTAACTCTCATTCACACTATGGTTTCCATTGGAAAGTGGAGTCCTGATATACCCAGGTTTGTCAAATACTGCACTGATTGGCCAGAGTTTACTCCCAGGTGATTATTGTCCAATTAGAGTGAGCTTAAACCAATAAAAAACTGACAATAAAAAAGTCACTCCCACTTTTCTGTATTAACTCACCTGAAGAAAGACAAACAAAAGAACAGAGGTCGGTGCAAAAAGAAGATATAGGACTTGGATGAACTTGGTGTTTCAAGCCAAACAGGTCTGCAGCTTGTCTGGCTTAATGAAAGTGAACCTGTTTAACTGGATGGAATCAGATTGGATATGTTTACCTGCACTGAAGAAATGCAATAGGCCAAAAACAAACTTTGGTTTATTTCAGTCCATTATCAGATTTATTTTGGAGGACATACATATGAAGTGACACTAAAGTGAAACTCTTTCTTCTTGTCTTCAGCTCATACAGGGTCTATGTTTTTTTTCCCCAACATATGTGCAGACAGTTCAATTAAAAAAATCATCTTAAACCGTATACATGCACAAAGACACTAACATAAGGGATTAATCTAAATGTGTTCTTCTGACTTCTCAATCAGGGAACTGCAGTTTTATGGATCACATCATATTATGCTTTTTTTTAATCTGGTAACTCCAGAAATCAGATTATTAGTGTGTATGTAAACAGGATCACACGTTTCCATGTTCACTATGGAGCCTCTGAACATCCAACTGGGTCAGATCTGATCACTGGAAAGTGAAGAACTTTGCTCTTTCGCTGATGTGTGTAAATGCACGGACAAGTTTAATGGCTCTAAGGTTATTCAACATTTTAGATCAGTAGATACTTTTTGAAACTGGTGGTATTTGAGGTTTTAATACTCAAATGGAAATACATTTAGGATGCTCCAGTCTTAATGTTTTTATCGGGTTTTTTTTTCTCTCCTATCGGATGTACCCTTTATTCATGTAAAGCACATCGACTTGCCTTTATATGTGAAAGAACAAAAGGTCTAAAGATGCACCCTTTTTTCAATTGCTGATGGTGTCAGTAGTGGTGCAGTTTTGTGCTGCAAAGTCCTGGAACAAGCTGTGGAGATGCACAGAGTAGGAGATGTCTCAGTCAGTCCAGATCATCTTCATCTCTGTATCAGTATGCAACACCTTTAATGGGGAAATCTAGAGACCCCACTGAAAACAAACCATTTTCTTACTTTTTGTCGAGCTGAAAAATACATTAATTTCTTCTGTGGGATTAATAAAGTTCATCTGTATCCAAGTTTAACTGATCAAACTCCCAGTTTCATTAAGCATCTTCTCAGTGCTCTATGATTTTCAGTGAATTTCTGCAGCTGTTCAAGAAATTACTCAGCACTTCTATGTAAAATTGTCATCTACTAAAGCTGCTGTCTGCTCTTATGTCCACCCATTGAATAACCCTTGGAGGATAATTTCTTAACATAATTTTCCCCAGTTCAGTTCCCTCATTTTCCTACAGTTTCAGGGTCTTTTTCTTAAGGACCACACATTACTTTGAAATGCAAAGCACACATCCTCCTGAGATGTAGGTTTAACCTCAAACAGCCAATTATGAGGTGAGGTTTTCTTTAACAGCTGAAGGCAACACTACAAATGGTCTTATGAAAGAAAAGCTTTGAGGTAATTTATTGACTACCACTGATTTGATGGAAAGAAATTTTCATAATTATAATTTTATCAAGGAGGCATGCCAGCGTACTTCACACAAAACATGAAAACATCAAATGCATCATCAGGGAAAAGCATCTGAACATGCAACAGATTCCAATGTAATAAGAAAATCACTTTACCCATCAATGGTCATATAATTCTATGTATGGACAATCATGCGTTTCACACTGCACCACCCAGGATTCTAACAAAATCACATAAGACAATGCAGTTTAAATATTCAACAATATTTTATTTAACTGGCCCCAAACAGTGGCACACCGTCTGCAACAACCTGTCAACCCATTCATATTCCATTTTGTGAAGAAAAAAAAAAGTGATAAGGAATTGTGTAAGGCAGAATCACTGCAGACAATTTATACTTTTTTTTAAATTTCATTTAACAAAAAGAGGCTTCATGTGCAGTGCATTTCACCTTTTGCCATAAATGCTTTTTTATATATATATATAAACATAGTATCCTGGAACATTTACACCTTTGGGGAACCTGCAAAAGCAAAAATAAAATGTTATAATACAGTTTATTTTTGTCAGTAGAAGTAAGACATGTCATGAGATGTGAATAATTAAAATGTTATTTATGGATTCACCTACAGTTCAACACAGAAATCAGTCTGGGGGCTTGTATCAGAGGATTTCAGCAGGGTGCTTCTTATTGTTGATCCTGACAAATGCAGAAGAAAGCATTACATTCAGTCTAGATTAGATGCTTAAGGATAAAATGCTGCAAACTAACCTCTCTCCCAGTGTAACGAGGTGGCTCATCATCATCTTCTGTCTGCCAGTGGTACAGCACATTCCTAAATGCACCTAATGTAAAATCATAAACACTGCTCACACACTGGCACAGTGCTAACCAAGGCTACGTTCACACTATAGTCAAAACCCAACTTCTTTGCCTCTATGCAAAGTGTATCAGAATTTCTGACAGGATGAAGACCACAAACCCGACTGTCAAATTAAACCCAGATCACTTTCATTTCCTCCCGAGACCCAACAATGGATTTTTGTCCTCTGTTGGGAGAATACTTTTACAGCTTAAAAAAAAACACAGCAAAATACATTCTAGATTTTTTTTATCTATCTGGAAAAAACTGTTGCAATCAAGACAATTATGCAAAAAAAAAAAAAAAAAAAAAAAGAAGCTTAAACTCTTCCCTTCCTGGGTCTAAGTAGGGTATGTGATCTTAAATCACATATCTGATGTTTTCCAATATGACATAAGTCTGAATGGTCATGTGACATCTGCAAAATCCATATTTACTTCTGTAAAAACAGTGAGCTCCATGTGACATCTTTCTATCCAGAACCATAGACTGATCACATGACTATACATCAATGCTGCTGTGTGAATGGAGCCTAAGCATTTACATTCAGATCTCATTCCTGTAAAAACTCTGCACACCTTGTCTTTTCAAAGGAGAAAGTCTCCTCCTTGGAATTGGACCCCCATCTCCCCACCTGCCTTGGTCTGCTCCAGTCACTTCATCTCTGCAGAGTCCGTCTGTGAGCATATCATCACATTCAGCGTGAATTTACAACATTGCTTATAAAATATGCATGTCATTGGTGTCAGAGAATGCATCCTCTTACCCTGACATGGCCTGCATTGTAATTCGCTGCCAGTCACTTCTCCACCCTCCAGGTCAACTGGGTCCTGCTTACAAAGATCATGACCTTTCTCTTGTTCAACCTGATCTGAAGGATCTTTGTGCCGACTTCTTTTATGCCAGGGCTTTGCAGCATGTCTCAAAGGGAAGGAGTGAGTCTTTCTGTGTGCATTATGCTTCCTCACCACCACTTTAATGGGCTGCTCACACCCCCTGTCATACCCGCCCTCCTCTTCAGAGTCTCCACCCTCATCCAAATACATTTTCGAGCTCTGGATTTTGCTCCTTCCTGCTCCTTTGGGCAGACTTTTCCCACAGCAGACACACATGAACCTCCTTGGACCAATGGCCCAGACTTCCTCTCTTTCTTCAGCAGCTTGAGGGGGTTCATCGATAACTTCTGGGAGCCTCCGTCCTGCATACACATGCTTAGGGAAAAGATCCACATCTTCCAGATCTGTGGAAAACATTTCATCTTTCGAGGACAACTCATCCAATGACGGACTGAGCACACTCATCCGCTCGTGGGTGGTTGGCATGGACATGTAGTCGTAGTAGTATGGAGAGGAAGAGGAAAGGTGGTTGATTCCAGAAGCTCCAGGTGTTAAAACACTGTCCAAGGGCAGCTTCAGGATCTGGTAGCTTGAATCAGGTTGGACATTATTGGAGGATGCTTCCCCATGTTCTGCTTTTGAGACTTTATCACCACTTTCTGTTACAGGGGAAGAGGGAAGGGTCACAGATGGAAGGATGGGATCTACTCTCTTCAGCAGATCATCAGCATCACATTTGTGAGGACTTTGATCTGTCGCCAAGATATCTGACTGGATATTCGCAACTTCTTTGTCAAGAGGGAGAAGGAGTTCATCTGCTGCCATCTGCTCTACATTGGAACCCTCTTCGTGGACAGAGGAGCTATCGAGGGGCAACTCCTCCTCCAGTTCTCCTGACCAACACTCTGGAGGGCTTAAAACATCTAAGCTCCTGTGGCTGGAATCCCCATCATAAACTGCTGTTGTGGAGCCTCTGGAGGCGACTGCCGAGGGCTCCAATGAGTTGTCATCGGGTGCTGAAGGCAGAATGAGAGCAGCACCCTGCTCTTCAACCTTCTTCTCCTCCCCTGGTGAAAACATACTGGAGGACTGGGAAGCGATGCCCGAGTCCAGCTCTCTGTCGACACTCTGCAAGTCGCCCGCCTGCATTTTATCCAAACATTCGATGAGCTTGGTTATGGCGTCACTGGGGTCTGTTTGAACCTCTGTACAGGCCATTTCCCGTTGCCCAGGAGGCTGTGTAGGATGCTGTTGGCGAGGTATGTCATTCCAGTGTGGTGAGGGAAAGCGGGGTTCAAACATACGCCTGCAATCCATTGGATAGATGGGAGCATGAGGGAAAACAAAACCAGGATACTGCATGTACTGGTACGGGTGTACACAGGGACGGCCAAAGTTAAAACCTACAAAAGAAGAAGGAGTAGAAACTTGGAACACATTTTCAGTATGTATTTATTACCTCCAACAAGGAGGTTATGTTTTTGCCGGTGTTGGTTGGTTTGGATGCTTGTTTGTGGAAAAGATAACTCAAATGCATGGATGGATTTTGCTGAAATTTTCAGGGTAGGTTGATAATGGGGAGATCTAGAAATTATTAGATTTTGCTGTGAGTGGGTCTACCTTAGTGGAGGTCTGCGGTCTCAGAGTGCTTTTCTAGTTTATTTTTTCATTTTTTAATTGACTGGATATTTTTTTTGTTCTTGCTGGACTTCAATTATTTTTAAACCACTCAGATTTAGACTCCAATACAGACCGGTTTAGAAAAGAGTTTTTAAAACTACCATCAAATTAGCGTTCTTCTACGACCAAGTAAATAAATACTGATATTGTGTTAATGACTTGCCATTGTTCAAACCAAATTTGATGTGAAGCTGTAGAAATGCACTTGCTTGATCAGCCAAACTTACTGAACTTTTGCAAGACACAGAAGATAGAAATGTCCTTGATCTTGACTATGCATGTTGAGATTTGTTATTTTTTTCCCAAGTCAATATTACACCAAGTCAAACTATTAAACTATAAATGCAACACGGTGTTAGTTCATGCTTATTTTTGTTGATGTCCATTGTAGAGCAGGGGTCACAAAGCTCTACCACCCTGTATGTTTTAGAATGTTTCCTCTTCCAGCACACCTGACACTCATTATCAGGCTACTGCAGAGCTGGATGATACACTTTGTGTTTAATCAGGTGTGTTGGAAGAGGGATACATCTAAAAAAAATAAAAAAAACATACAAGATAGTAAGTAGATTGAGGACCAGGGTTGATGACATCTGTTGTAGATGTTGAATTTGGTTGTGTACTTCCAAGCACATGATACATGGACTTGTTTTATTTTTTAAAGAAATGTCTCATTTTCATAAGACATTGATGCTACAGATTTGTGATTATCTTAAACAATATGCAATAATATCACCCAAAAATCTTTAAACTGTACAATGGCAGCTTTTGCTTCTCACAATTTCAGAAACCTAAATTATGCCAATAATGTAAAATTTCAAATGCAGTTGCACATGTGTATTAAATGTGGTACTTTTTACCTCCAGGTAAACCGTAGTGGCTGTATGGGTTGTTCATCTGCCAGTGCTGGTAAAGATAATAAGGCTGAGATGGAGGCTGGACGTAGAAAAAAGGTCTGTGATTATTTCTCTGCTGGCCATTGCCAAATGAATGTGGTTGTTTGCTTCCATCTGTAGGAACATCAACGTAAACATTTTTTGCAAATATAGTTTTAAAGCACTACCACAAGTCAATTTGATTCGAAGGCTTCAATTTATGATTTTACAGAAACAAGATTTAAAAGAACAGATTTACCTTCCATTTTTTCCACGTGCTTCCTCAGACAGAAATAAAATACTACAAATCAACCTTCAGCTACTACAGTTGAACTTTTACAATCCGTTTCCCGATAAACAACAGTAGAAAGGCTTCACATTGGGTTGTGTCACTAACAAAAGCCGTGAGCTACTCTCTCATTAGTCAAATAGAAATCAGCTGTGGCGGTTGACGGACACCTGCCTCAGCATCACTGGACAGGAGGAGGTACCAAGAAACTCAGAGGAGAAAAACATCCGGTCACTAAAAGAAAATCTATATCTAAATCACTACATTTTCTTTAGCTGGACAAAACGAATTATTTTTTGTTAATATATGAATTTATAAATAACGTATCAGACTCTGACACGTTTTTATTCTGCATGATAAGTCAGTGACACCTGTTCGTACAGCGTTTTATTTGTAATTAAGTGTTCTAAATATGGGGTGTCTGTGAAAATTAAACTCGAAGTACAAATATCACGGACAGAGTGTGACATAATCATATTTTATGTAGTCTATGGACAGAAGGCATCGTTTATGTGCTGTTTGTTGCGTCCCATTCTGACCAGCAGAGGTCACTATTCATCTCTGTAGACTGTTCAGTGTGGGCGCATGCGCAGTATCCTCATTTGGCCTCTGGTCTTTCAGGCGCTTAGATGCGCTGAAAGGTTGTCCGCTGCTCAGCTCTCCTGCATAACTGTTTAATTTCTAATTTCGTCTAGTGGACCTTAATTGACACTTTCTGCTTACCGGCAAACCTTTCGTGACAGGTGAGTTCGCGGGGTCTGTCTACACGTCCTCTAAGACAAGTTAAACAGCTGGTTGTTAAACTGGTTAACTTGGAAATTGGCTCACCCAGGTAGCTAGCTTACGTTTATTTAGCTCTTCTAACAGTTAGCTTAGCCGTGTATGTTAGCAGCATGATCGTTCAATAATTTCGTGGGTGCTCGGGTTAATAGGTGCCTTGTCTTCTATCGAACAATTTCACAACGTACCCCCAGTTTTTGATAGGAAGTCAGCATCTAATCCTGGTGCTAAATTTTACGTTATCCCGGAACTATGTGGAGCTAAAGTAGCTAAGTTACCGCGAGTATTGCTGTACTCGAGCTAGCTGTATAACATTACATCAAGCTAGCCGATCAGGTGTATTGGTCATTGATCAAAGACGATGAGTGTCGCTCCACTTAAAACTGATCTCCACGGATGATTGTGTAAAGGTTAGTCTAGTGTGTATAGCAACAGGCGACAGTGTATTTAACAACAATCACGATTTGTTATGGTCAAGTGGAGCAGTGAGAACATGCTAACTTGGCTAACCAGCATCAGACAAAATATAAACGATGCGCTCTAAAGATGCCATCCTTTATTTTCACAGTGTTTATTAAATTAGATGCTTATTAGGCTTTCTAATTTAAAAGTGTTTCTAAAAGGAAGATGGTCTGCCAATTATCTTAACATGATGAATGTTGATGGCCTAACGACCGGTGGTGCAAGCCTGCTGCTGATGTACGTATTGTTACTTCGCATCCTTATATGGTTGTAACTTTAATGAAAATATCGTGCAAGTTCAATACGTGGCAAGTCATATTTTATTTCTCACCACCTGTGTGTGGTAATGTCGGTTCTGACACAGTTGAAATCTAATATTAGCTTGACCATGCTAAAACGCTAGCTGGCTACACGTTTGACATCGCAGAAGTTGAAAATATTCCGAACCTGATGTTGGCAGCTGCTGCAGACCCTGTATTCAGAAAAAGGTGACACCAGATCAGAGGCATTAGGTTATAGAAGGTTTCCAGTTTCGATATCAAATTGTTCTTATTCATTTAGTGTTGCTTCAAGAAGGTTGTAAATTTCACTTACTAAACCGTTTGACATAATGATAGTGTTTTCTTCAAATATGCTTTTTATTTTCATATGGTTTTGGTGAAAACGATCCTGTGTCATTGATCTGGTTGTTATTTGCGTTGATACCAAAGAAGAGTTTGATAGTAAAAGTGGCGTAATGGCTCTATCTGTCTCTTGGGAACCAGCCAGAAAACCCAAAATCATGGAGGATATGTTTTAGGGTCCAAGATCTGCATCTAAAAGCCTGTTCTGTTTTTCTTTGTTTTTGTGTTAAAGTCTACTGTTATCATTTTTAAGTGTTTAACTGATTACATTTTATCAATCATGTCTTAAAACACAAATAACACTAATAGTGAGTGTTTCCTATGTAAACAGGGCAGGATGTACCCCCTTCTCTAAAATAGCAGTTAAAATATATATAATTTTAGAAGGGCTGCAGTTATTGTTAGTTTTTGTTATGAAGTTATTAACAGACTAGTTTCATGATTATCTGTATGAAAGGTTGAATAATTTAAGAAATATTTCAGAAATGTTCATAAGTAACAAACATTCAAAAGCTCAAATAATGACAGAAAATGGCAAATTTCAGGGAAAATATTTTAAATAATTAATTGCATATCAAAATATCGGCTGATATTAAGTTATTGAATCACTGTAGTTATTACATTGAATTTCAGACTGCTTAAGCATTTTATGTTTAAGTTTACATTTTTAAAAGATGTCAATCTGACATCTGGGTGAGTACACAAAACTGTCTGTGTTATTCAGTTCTACTTCAGAAGAACTAGGTCATGTTTCTTAAAAGCACCTTAAGATGATAGTAGCCCACAGACTTTAAAAGGGCCTAAGATGATCTTAGCCTGAAGACACGTTTGGGAATGGCAGCCCTGGTTTTAGTAGATCATAATAGGTATAATATCTGTTTTAGTGTAGTGTGAAGGGTATGCATATTAGACTGTGACTTTAGACTTTTTATATAAGTCAAATATTTACAGCATTTTATCCTTTTTAAGGGGTGAAAGAGAAGACAGCAGGTGACAAAATTTATGAAAGAGCAATTTTCTCATTTAAAGAAGGTGTGCTGGACTGTAGTGTGTGACGTAACAAAATAGTATTTATTTTATTATTGAAATTGTTTTTTTCTTTCATGCATGCTGGGCTCACTGCTCTTTTTGTCTCTTCTGTCCTGTGTTTTCCAGACTGATGTTGCAGTGTTGCGACAGTCGTGGTGCTCTCCCTCTACCTCCTCTGGTTCCCTGTGCCTCATTGCATGACCTCAGACGTCACATCAGTGTAGATCCACGAGAGGAAACAGCCCCTTCCTCATTGAGGACACCATCCTCTAGACTGTAACATTCGGACACTATAGCGCCAAAACCTTCTCGTCTCATCTTTCAGCTCATCACCAGCACAGGAAGCTGCAGAAATATTTCTATAAAGGAGTTAGACACCTCCACTTGAATCAGTGGGGGTGTTGAAGAGCTGTGACCATTCTCTTGATCCACATTCAGTGTTGTCTTTGAATTTTTTTCTTCTGGTTTGATAGAGCCCGGTTTTGCCGGCCGTGTGACTTTTCAAAACTGGGGCGCGATTCATGGGATGCAACCATGTCGGATCTCGGTGAGCGCAGGCCGGTCAATACGGACTACGCTGTCTCCCTGCTGGAGCAGCTGAAGTTTTTTTATGAACAGAAATTACTGACTGACGTTGTGCTGCTGGTGGAGGACACGGAGTTCCCATGTCACAAGATGGTCCTGGCCACATGTAGCTCCTATTTCAGGTGAGTCTTCTACAACATTTCAGACCACTGCTGCAAGTTTTTGCGTTTCTACAGACACAAAATAGATGACTTCAAGTTGATTGGGGCTGTTATTGTGTGGGGTACTGTTTCAATAAATAATGCAACATACGTGGTTGCTTTTTGTGTTTAAAGACAGCAATTACTCCCCTCTGTCTGATTGTGATGAGGCCTAGGTATGCTGTTATTATCTAGCGTACTTGTTATGTCTGTAAGTGCTCACCTCCTACAGTTACAATAAATAATGCACCACATCGTAGAGCAAGTGTCACCCACTCTATACACGAGGGTGGAAAACAAGAAGATGGTGTTTCCGTGAAAGCCATAATAGTTTGTGTTTGATGGACAATATTTTTATATGTAACAAATGAAGTGGCCTCTAACATGTAGTTCTACAGATGTGTGTGTGTATATATGTCTGTTAAGGCTCTTTGAAGCCTCATTTGTATGTTTAACATTGCATAATAAAGCATGTGCACTGCAGAGAATATGAAAAAGCAGCAGCCTTGGCTCTGGGAAGAGTCCATCTGTACATGACAGGAGCTCATACAGCATTTGAACATACCATGTACCTCTCTGTTTCCCCACCTCCCTCCTTCACCACACACTTGAACATGCGCTCCAAGAAAAGGTCCTGACAACTTAATGCCTGTCTCACACACCCACCTCTCCTCAATCTTCCCCACTGTTTCCCACACGCTTGTTATCTGGTGCGAACATGCAAAGCATTTCCCCTCCAGGGTTCAGAGGTGTCGCAGTGCTTCCTCTGAACTGCAACTCCTTCCTACTCTTTCTCTGCTTGTTGCCTTTGCTTCCAGCTTCTCTTGCTTCAGGGGAAAGGGGACCACGAGAGTCTGGAGAGAGAGCTTGTGTTTGTAGGGGAAAGTCTGGTCACGTAGATCTTGGGGAGAGATGCAGAGAAAGGGGGAAGAAAGAGAGGAAAAAGAGGGAGGGGGGGTTGCAGGGTTATGCCTGCAGGGTTGCGTAATACAGCCTGGCAGGTTTAGCCCCTGCTGTGAGCAAAACACAGACACACATACCCCAAACCCCTGAATAAACTGTGGTCTCTTTTTCTCAGATTAACAGTTTTGCCATCCATAAATTTCCCCAGCAAAACATCTGTAGTTTGTTTAGAGGGCTGCATTGAAAAGAGGTTATTTTTGTGATTGATTTTTGTTATTTTGTTATTGATTTGGTTGTTTGACCTTTTTTTTTTTTACCTCATTCACAATCCGAAAGCTAGATAAATAGCTTTTGACTATTTTAACGTATATAATATGAGAAATCGGTGTAATGAAAAAGGTTAAAGAGGCTGTGACTCAAGCAGAGTTGATGAATGTCAACGTGGAAGTGTAGGCGGCCTGTCGAAGCCCAGCTGAAGCTAAACTGAGTTCAGTTAGCCCACTGACCAGTTGCTGACTGTCATTTTGATATTTATTATCAGAGAAAGTTGGGTCTATTGACAAGTTAATCAGTCTTTATCAAATTCAAGTTTCCTGTCACTAACAGACATCTGGTCCAAATAACAACTTCACTTCTACTCTTTGAAACAGATTACAACTTTAGTAGGATTATATGTTAATTTGACTCCTCTGGTGTAGCAGTTTGGGGCCTTTTTTAAACTTTAAATGTAATAATAACTGCAGTAAGTTGATCAGTAGTTTCCAATAACTTTAAAATCTACTTGTAAATATTAGAAATGGTGGTATCATAAATGTGAGGTGAGATGTCTGAATTTCGACAAAACAAAGATGAGATTTTTTTGTTTTTCTCTTTGGGGTTAGGAACCTTAGTCTCCCATTTGGTTTAAAGGAGAAAATCACGTTTTAAAAAAGGTAACAGATCAAATATGTGCTGTTGCAGTATGTGAGTTCTGTACTTGGGATCAGATTTCTAATTTGGATGTGTTTTTACTCTACATGACCACAGTGGGAAATAAACAGTTGCAGGTACCCCAGCTCTGGTGGGTAACTTGGTCTGTTTTTCCAGCCAGTTTGGCAAGTGGCCAGCTGTCATTAGGAGGCTCTGTTTATTTAAAAGGAAAAGTTGGGATGGTAAAGCAGTGAGCAGGACTGAATTTGGAGGTGTACCACCTACTAAAGACCATGTCTGGCTTCATTGGTTTATTACTATTTCGACTTATGAATTAGATTTGGAAATTCTGATCCCTAATAATTGCAGAGTAGGGAAAAAGCTCATTGAATTCTTATGTGGTGTATGTGTTTAGTTTTTAATAGTCAGCCTTATTGGTTTGCTTGTCCTGTCCAAGATAAGCCATTGTAGTTCTTAATACTGTATTTTTGGTATTCAAAGAAAATATTGTGGAAGCTTGACTTTCAAAGTGAATACAGGCATTAGCTTTGGGCAAATACAGCATCTGTCACTGGGGATAAATGTCTTAATTTGGCTTCAGGCTGTTTGTGTGCAGGTTTTGAGCTCTATCACCCTGCTTTAAAATGTCTCTGAAGTGATGTTCCACTTCAATAGGAGTAGACCTTATGAAGGAAAACTGTAATATGCACGATCAACACTCAGTATTTTGATTATATAAGTTGCAGTTAATATCCAAGTGTGCATATTAGGTTTATAGGTTAAAGAAGCTGAACAAACTGCAAGCCCGCTCTACATACATCCAGAAACAATAAAGCTGCAGAACATCACATGGCTTCTGTCTTCAAGGACTGTTCTTCAGGGTTTCATTGTTCTCATCCTTACACATTAATATCTTTGTTGACTGATGGTTGTCCATCTTGTTGCAGGGCGATGTTCATGAGTGGCCTCAGTGAGAGCAAACAGACCCACGTCCACCTGAGGAATGTGGACCCGGCAACCCTGCAGATCATCATCTCTTACGCCTACACAGGCAACCTTGCCATTAGCGACAGCACTGTGGAGCCGCTCTACGAAACTGCCTGCTTCCTACAGGTCAGATATGACATGGAAATGACACAAGACTTGTATAATACTGCTTATATTTTTTTGATTAGATTTTGCGCTTTAGTCAACAAATCCTATGGACTGTTCTACTAATGAGCAATTAAAATGGTTGCCAACAAATTGGCATGTTTTTCGAATGCTTTCTATAACTACAGTGCCCAGTCTTACTAAATAAAACATGTTCTTATTACATTGTTATCAGGAACCAAAATACTTCAGCCTGATTGCGTCTTCAAATGATTTGTGTATGTGTATTTCAGCAACAACCATTTGATATTCAGTTAAATCCACCGAAAAAAGTAGGCAGTTAGTGTAGAACATAAACACCAGTAATTAAATGTAAGTTCAGAGTTGAAACTGAATTGAGTAAGGCTTTTGCATTGACTTAATAAAAGCATCCAAAACATATCATCCCATTTTCTGAACCCACTTTATCCTCTCCAGGGTCAACGGGTTCACTGGGGCCTATCCCAGCTACAATGGGTGAAGGCGGGGCATACACTGTCTGAGTCAACGGTTCATTGCAGGGGTGACATGTAGACAACTACTCTCACATTCACACCTATGGGCAATTTAGATTAACTTATCAGTGCATGTCTTTTGGGTGGTGGGAGGAATCCAGAGAGAACCCACACGGAGACAGGGAGTACATGCAAACTCCACACAGAAAGCCCCACCGACTAGTGTTGGTATTGAACCCAGGACCTTCTTGCTGTGAGGCATGAGTGCTAATCACTGCACCACCGTATGTCCCTGCTTCCGAGACATGCTTTCATGCTTTTTCATTCCCATTCCAGTTGGAAGTTTTAACACATATACATTTGTTTAAAATAAATGGTATGTCATTGTTAAGCCACTCTGCCTACAGATATAAAGAACAGAATTAGAGATCGGTGACTTGACCTCAGGAAATTGATTTACAGCCGTAAATCCGGGCCATTGGACCATTCGTAGTCAGTTTTACCGATTCAGGGCTCCATGGACTGATTCACTCCTATCATATGCCACAGAGTGATAACAGATTCGAATCAGATTATCTTTACACCCCTATTGACTATGGTTTCTTTCTGTTCTATTAAGGTGGAGGACGTCTTGCTGCAGTGCCGGGACTATCTGGTGAAAAAGATTAATGCTGAGAACTGTGTCCGCATGTTGAGCATCGGTGACCTGTTCAGTTGCAGCGAGCTCAAGCAGAGCGCTAAACGTATGGTAGAGCACAAGTTCCCCATGGTGTATCGGCAGGAGGCCTTCCTTCAGCTCTCCCATGAGCTGTTGATAGATGTCCTGAGCAGCGACAACCTCAACGTGGAGAAAGAGGAGACGGTGAGAGAAGCAGCCATGTTGTGGTTGGAGTACAACATGGAGGCACGTTCCCAGCATCTGTCCTCTGTGCTTAGTCAGATCCGCATTGACGCATTGTCAGAGGTAACGCAGCGTGCATGGTTTCAAGGCCTGCCGCCCAATGACAAGTCTGTGGTGGTCCAGGGTCTCTACAAGTCTATGCCCAAGTTCTTCAAACCAAGGTTAGGCATGACCAAGGAGGAGATGCTTATCTTTATGGAGGCCTTGTCAGAGACACACGGCGAGTGTTATGTAATGTCTGGGTCCTTACCCACCACAGTAGTGTGCTACAGTCCACAGGCAGAGAAAGTCTATAAGCTCAGCAACCCTCCAGGGGACCTGCAGAAGGTGGGAACCCTTGTCACTCCAGACAACGATGTATTCATTGCTGGTGGGCAGATCCCCCTCAATAACTCCATTACTAACCATGGCAAGAGTGGAAAGCTACAAGCAGTTTTCCACTCAGTCAACAGCTTCTTTTGGTTTGATGCCCAGCAAAATGCCTGGGTCCCCAAAACCCCCATGTTGTGTGCCCGGATCAAGCCCTCGTTGGTGTACTGTGAGGGCTTCATCTATGCAATCGGAGGTGATAACGTTGGAGGAGAGCTGAACAAGCGCACAGTTGAACGTTATGACTGCGAGAAGGATGAGTGGAGCATGATGAGCCCCCTGCCCTTTGCCTGGAACTGGAGCACTTCTGTTGTGGCGCACGACTGCATCTATGTGATGACGCATGACCTGATGTACTGCTACTTCCCCCGAGCTGACACCTGGGTAGAAATGGCCATGCGCAAGACCAGCCGCTGTTTCGCTTCTGCAGCTGCCTTTGGTGACCTCATTTTCTATATCGGTGGCCTCCATGTAGTCAGCAACTCTGGCATCCGCTTGCCTACGAGCACCATTGATGGCTCTTCTGTCACAGTTGAGATTTATGATGTCAATAAGAATGAGTGGCGCCTGGCTGCCAATATCCCTGCCAAGCGGTATTCGGACCCATGTGTGCGAGCAGTGGTGCTCCTCAACTCATTGTGCATTTTCATGCGTGAAACCCACATGAATGAGCGTGCCAAGTACGCCATCTATCAGTATGACATGGAGCTTGACCGTTGGTTCCTACGACAACCTGTGTCCGAACGTGTGCTCTGGGATCTGGGAAAGGACTTCCGTTGTGCAGTAGGGAAGCTTTACCCTTCATGCCTGGAGGAGTCCCCGTGGAAACCTCCAACCTACCTCTTCTCCCCTGATGGAGCTGAGGAGTTTGAGGTAGATGGGGAGCTGGTGTCCCTTCCTCAGTATAGTTCATAACCTCCCTCAGCCCTACCTCGTTGACTAAATCAGGAAACTGTAATGCTGAGGGATGAAGATGAGGGGGGCAGGTGAGTTCTGTGAGAAACAAAAGGATTTTGACGTTGTATTTGTTGTGGAGGGATCTGGATCTTTGAGGCTCACATTAGCTTCAGCTGTTGCTGATGAACAGTTGAACCCAGACAAGCTTGGAGTGAAAAGATGCCCTTCAGAAATTCTAGTAATCTGAAAATTTCAGTTTTTTTGGTTCTTTTTATTTTTTCTTATTATTTTGTCACTTGTGACATCTGTTAGCTATTATTACAAGTCTGTCATACTGTTTCTACAATGTGATAATCTAAACATCAACTGATTTTTGTGGTGGTGACGATGATAATAATGATGATGCACTTAACTGGTAAAACTTTTTGGAATGACAATGGCAACTGTACCAAAATCCCCCCCCCCCCCCCCCCCCCCCCCCCCAGAGATTGTCGTTTCCCTCTCTTTCCCCACTCACCTCTAGCTCTTCTCTCTCCATTCTTAAAGGAACATTTCATACAAAATCTATCATTTGAGTTCTTGGTGGCTTTAAGTGGCTTCTATTCACAGCAGTTGGAATGGATTCCGAATCCAATTTCACGTGGCAGTTACACATGTAAAATATGTGCCTGAAATGTTCACACGATATAGAAATGTGTGATGGGTTTTTGTATGGAATATTGGACGATTCATTTCAGAGATATTAGTTAAAAAAGAAAACAGTAGAATTATTTACATTTCCCAGCCCCTGTGCTGTTCTGTAACCTTCCTATCAGTTGAGTTTTGGTGCTTCAGCGTGGTTAAGATTCAGTAGAATTTTCCAGAGCTTTTGGCAACAGCATCACTAATTAGTCTCCACCACAGCTAAGTCAGTGACCAATGAACACCAAAATTCAACAGTTATTCTATTTTCTAGAGTTAAATCATTAACTGTAGTAGTAATAAGGTGCATCCAGTGTAGCTTCTGTGCTCCTTGGTGTCAGTTCTACTGTTGGAGGGATGAACACCATTCTTCGACAAGATGATTGAAAGTATTTTGCGCTTCGGTTAAGATGTTGAGTTAGGTGGAGATCTGGTGAAAGTAAAGGCCATAACATACACTTCATATCATTTTCATGAAATCATTGAGCCCTCTGCTCTGTTGAAGAATTAACGGTCATTCTATAAGAGTGTTTCATTTATTATCAGCCTCTATTTTATTGCTTTGTCCATTGTCAGTAATAAAAAAGGGAAATGAGCTTGACTTATGAAGAAAGTAATTAATATAGATTTTTACTAAATCTCATCCATAAACGTTGACTCTTCCTTTCAATAGAGCTATAAGGTGAACGAGGCCATAATACTTGGAAATAATTGTGCAAAACTATTAACATAATGTCCACAACAATCTACAATAATCAAGCCAGCAGGTAGTGAATGAATGCCAAAATATGTTTCTGATATTTTCTTATAAGTTGAAATCAGATCCTGTAGTTAAACGTTTTTCACATTGTAGGTTGGCCTGCTTGGTGTATTTGATAATTTCACATGAAGTATATTATAAGTAGCTAACATAGCCCCCCGCTACCATAGCGAGGATAAAGCAGGCTCACATAGTGAAAGAGTTTATTATAATAGCCCTACATCAAGGCTTTAGTAGAGAAATGTATAAAATAATTCACTGTTAGTGTTTGGCTAAATCTCATTGTCTGCTGTCAATGACGTCTTGGTGCTTCAGGATGAAATTATTAGGATAGTACTTATTACAATTTTCCCTCAGCATCAGCAGGGTTTGACTCGCATTGTGCGTGTGTCAAAAACAAATGACGCACTGGTTAATGAAAGCTGAAATAGCTGCACAAAACCACAAAATTCCTGGTGAAATTTATGGGCTGATATAAAAGATCTGTCTATAAATCTACTGTTGTCATTAAAAAGGGTAGAGAAATATTGCAATTATTGATTGACTGATGAGAAATGTGCAGTAAAGTGTGTTTGAATAGAAAAAATACTTGACAAATAACTGAAAATGAGTCATGATGACACACATTGGATTCTATTGGAGCTGTTCAGAGCCATCTTAAAGCCAACAGGAACTGAATGTGATGTGTCAAGAGACTGATTTCTGAATATTCCTCTTCTAATGGGACCCATCAGTCTTTTCATAAGGCCCTGCAGATGGGAGGACCAGGGGCTGTGGTTTCAGGAGGGGGGTGGGGGTGGGTAGGAGGGCTGACAGGGAAACATGGCGAGAGGTGGAGAGGGTTTAAAGAGTGTGACTGCAGGTCCGGTCATTCATCAGCTCTCCATCCTCGCCGCTCTGTCCTCCACCTTGAACTCCACTTCAGCGCCTCCGCAGCCTGTCGTCGTCTGTTTGCACACAGGTCTTCCACACAACCAGCGGTTTACACCTCACTCTGTCTATCCATCAGCACATGACCATGGTAGTTTTCATTTTCCACAGGGTCTCTGCAAATACAACTCAGTAGAGTTCAGGCTCATGCATGTTTTTATTTCCAAGCTGCTGAAATATATATATAATAAAATATATATTTTTCATATGTTTAAAGACAACTGTTTTAGTGTGGGGAAAATAACCAGGTCTATTTTGTATTAGTGTCTTTTTTTTAATTTAATATCAGACATTACTGTAGTGTGATTGTGGGTAGATATCCATTTCCTATTAGATTTAATTTTTCCGAGTGAATCTTGAGGAATCTTGCTGCTGATTGGTTGTGAGAGGAGAGGGCTGGCCCAAGGCTGTTGCTATGGAAATTGTCCCAGCAACCACTAGCAGTAGTGGAGAGGGCGGGATTGGGGAGGGATGGGGTCTTCCTCCTACCTTAAAAAACATGAGCACAGGTGCTTCATGACAAACTTTACTAGCATGTTTGGCTGCATCATATTCCTTTGGCACTGTATTTTGAATGAACGTTAATTTATTAAAAAACATACCAAAAACGTTCCTAAAAATGACTCCATGAATCTTTACTTTTGATTATGTGGTATTTTTCAACTGCTATTGTATGAGAATATTTGACATTTTTCTAGACTCAGGCATTTTGTTGGGTTTAATACTGGAAGGAAATACTTGACCACCAAAATGGGATAATTAACCTTGTTCACATTGAATTCAATTCAAAATGGGATAATTAACCTTGTTCACATATAAATATCTCATTATAAATATGACCAATTTAATATGCGTTTGCATGTTTGTAAATGTTGTGTGCTGCTATTTTTTGTGGCCTTACTAAGCATCCTATTAGTATTTTGGTGTTGCTAATTTCTGCTATGATAGTGACATGTACTGTATGTGTATCCCCTCAAAATTACCTCGATATAGAAAAGCCCACCTGATGAATTACAAAAAACGACTAAACAGTTGATTTTTACCCATATGGTGTCAAAGTATCATTAAATATGTGTGTGTGTGCATGTGTATGTATGTATATATATATATATAAATACATATACACATGTGTTTTAAGCTTGAGTGCTCATATCTCTGAAGTTACAAGCTTTAAACCAATAGTGAGCTCACTAGGTCTACATTTACCTTTTGGAAAATCTAATAGAATTTAAATTGCATTTTTAAAAGGAACTGCTCCAAAGTGCTTTACAAACACAAGTTCATCACTTCCACACATACAGAATTCCACATATGAGGTACATCAGGGAACAGAAATACTAAAAACTCAAGTCCTGTGAATGTGTATTTTTAGCACAAACCTCGGCTGATCGGATGAAAAGAGGAAGACTGCTCCAAAGTTTTGGAACCATACATGGCTGCAAAAGTCTAGACACTTCTGACTTTCAAATATGAATGTAGATGGACTCAACTGCTCTTTCAGGTCCTCAAAAGTCAAGTGTAATTAAATTAAGGTTTCACCAGCTCTTTTAACACTGAAGTCATTGCAAGGTTTTATATATAATCAAGAAGATTTTTTATTTGATTGGAAGTTATTGAAAGAAGGTGAGTTATGTGATGTGCAATTGAGAACTACATTCACTTAGGAACCAAGCTCATACTAGTCTGGACCAACTGAAGACGAGCATTGAGTAATACCTGTAAATAATGAATTACTGAAGCTGAACCACAAAAATGTTAAGGTGTGTAGATCAACCTCACCCTAGTACTTCAATTCCTAGATTAAAAAAAACATGTATTCTCTATTGGCTGCAGTACTCCAATAACAAGCTGTTAAATGTGCATAAACATATTTTACGCATCTAAAATAGCGTTGCCCTGAAGAGCTGAACACTTATGTTTTTTGGAAACTCATCAGACAAGATTAAGGTTAATTAAAGCTGCTTTAAATTACAAAACTACATTTCAGCAGTGATTCAAAGTGTCCTAAGCTGGTGGTCCAGTCTGTCTATCCTGCCTGTCAGTTGGGATCATTAGGTGTGAACATTTGCCCAAAGCTGTTTGTTTCTGAGGTCACAGAGTTCATGTGTCTGTGCGACGCTGCTGAACTGTTGTCGGAGGGCACATGGGTGCGTTTTTGTCCATCCATGTGTAACCAAAACAACAACAATCATCACCATGCATTCAGAATGACCTACATTTGTACACAGACAAAAACTAATACATTTACTGCTGAACTAAAAAAAAATGCTCCTGGATTATTTCATTAAAACAGTTTGTGGAACTGTTTAATTTTTTTTTTTTTAAATACAGCAATATAATAGAATATCACTTTCCTCTCAAATACAGTAAAAGCATCTGTCAAGAAAATATTTTGTGAATTTGAATTCACAATACATTCATATCTTTTAAATACAAAAAGAAAATAGATCATCAGAGGATAAAAAACAAACAGAACAGCTGGTATTTTCTCTCTTTACCTGATCCAGAAATTAAAAGTGATGAATGGTCAAGTAAAAACTGGAAAAACATGAAGAGAACAAAGATCTTTGAACACATGTAGAGACACTTATTATAGATGTAAAACTAGATACAGCATGCTCATGGGACCACTTCATCCACCAGGTGCTGAATATATTTGTATGAAGGGAAATGTTCAGTAAGCACCAGGGAATAGTAATTGTACAGGTTTAAGATAGACATAAATATAATAAAAGGCTGCTTTGTGCAAACTCAGTGGTCCACGGATAGGATTTGTTCCAGTGTTTTTATGACAAAACATGGATATTTGGGTGATAAGTTTATACATAACAAATAAATAATCTAACTTTAAACTACTAAATACAGATCTCCCATTTTATATATAATGTATGTACTGACAACAGAGTACAAAAAAGGCCTGGGCAAGAAATAACACTGTCAAACAGCAAGTTCCTTCATAATTATGGAGAATGAGGGACAGAGGAACATAATAACAGTGTGATCATTACAGTAACAGTGTCCAACTTAGGATTTTATAGATGCAATGGGGTAAAAAAGTTGGATGTGAAATTCATTATATCAGGGTGTTGAAATAAATATATATATATATATATATATATATATATATATATATATATATATATATATATATATATATATATATATATATATATATATATATATATATATATAAAAAGTGGCTCCAAAAAGTAAAGTTGATCACTCATTAATTAAGTAATTTAGAAAAAATTGTGTAAACTGAAAACAATTTATGGAGCAATGAAACAGACTAAACTAATATGACAAGTTAAAAAGGTCCAAAAACAACCATTAAAAACATACTTTCTCATTAACTTCCATCCTGTTGATTAAAAGACTTGGATCTAAATGTATTCTCAAAAAAATGTCTGGATCCACATTCTTCTATTTTATATCATTTTCATCAGATTTTGTCAAAGGAGTTTTGCTGCTAACTAGCTTAGCATTTAGCCTCTTGCTAGCGACCTCCATGAAGCTAATATTTGTCATCAAGAGCAAATAATATGAATACAATTAGGTTATACTTTACAATTTTATTTTTAACAAACACTGAAAATAAGTTGACCGTGTTGTTTTATTTATACTGTGTGTCATTAATATTTGTAACAAAAAATAAAACATAGCACTAATATGCTAACAAAACTTAACAGCACTAGATGTAGGTGTAGTAGTCGTAGTAGTAGTGTTGTTAAAGTTTAGTAGATTGACGTTTATTATTTTATCTATGTGTTTTTGGTCATATTTTATTTATCTTTGGCTAAAAATGTGATTTGTATTTTTATTGATATATCAGTATTTGGCTTGTCTGATAACAAATCACTGCTGTTGTTTTGTTGTTATTTTTTGTTCCATTGTTCCATAGATATCACTGCATAAACTGTGAAGTAATGATTAATCATTTTTTCTACTTTAATTTTAGTTTTGAACAAAATAATGGACATATAACTACACATTTGCAGCATCATTAAAGTCATATGGCATGTACTTTTATACATTTATCTCACCAAACTGACAGTGTTACTGCAACAACCACAATATTATTACAGAGGCAACATTAAGAGAAAACATTTAAAATTTTAAACCCTTAAAATCTCCACAGGTGCCACATGCTAATGCTTCAAATTGGCAACACTGTAAATCTTTTAATTATATAATATCTGTCAGTAAAATAGTCAGCTTTAAAGACAAACTCCAGAAATATGCAGCAAAGCCTAAACACGGCAAACCCCAGAGACAGCTTTGTAGTGTCAGACAGGAAAGCATCCAGCTGTACAAACTGCAGCAGGCAGATATGATGTTGTCTTCTGAAAAAGTTCTTTAGATTAAAAGCAGTGGCAGTCTCTGCCTCACAGTGGATATGGACTGTACAGTGAGGAGGAGGTGACTTGTCACTAAACCAGGGAAATGGCTGTTTTAGTCCAGACTGACGGAAGATTGATTTTTCTTTTTTCCTGCTCATATCCTTCACTCAACACTCTTCTTCCAAAGAGCCTCATGCATCAAGGGAAACATCAAAAAGGTCTTGTTGTGACGCTGAGGTGATGGAGGTCATGGTTTGACCTCAGTGGCAGGCTCTGGACTGGTTGCAGCAGAAACCGCTGGAGGTTGAGCCAGTGTGGAGAACCAGGAGGACATGGCCGACTTGGCGCTGGTCAACGCTCCACCCACTGATTGACCTGAGGGATGACGCAGAGAGTTTTCTTATAAGTTAAGTACTTTAAACTGAATTATATGTACTGTGTATTTATTTTATTGTTTAACATGGTATAGAACAAGTTAGTTTTCATTTTTACAGTTCCTTTGGGCATAAATGTTGTGACTGTTACAGTAAAACAATGTACTTTTCCTGGTAGAAAGGAAACATACTCAATGTTCCTGCTGACAGTGACATTTAATCAGTATCCTCAGTTTGTTGTGATCCACAGTTAGGAAAGTGGATCTGATTAATTATGAAAACACCTAGGCTAGAATGTATGTCAACGTCCAAAGCTAAAATGTGATCACCATGTGGTCCAGCTTTGACTTTGGCAAACACGGGTAGAGTGCTTTGTGATGACAAATCTTTAAAAGAGTCAAGAGTAGTTTTAGAAATTAGTTTTAGTATGCATGAACATACAGCACAATCAGAACACTATAGGTTGAACAACCTCTGATAACATAGATTTTATTCATGTTATCTCTTGGTTGGTACAAAAAAAAATGGATTGTTTATGTAGACTTTTTACATCAGGAACTTTCTCCACCATTTTTAATTTTGGATTTGCCAGGAAGAATTTAATCTAGTATTAACTTAAGGGAAAAATATATATCTTGTTTGATTCAGAACAAGGTGATACAGCCAAATAAATGATCATCAACTTTAAAATTATCAAAACAATTTTGGACATTGTAGACAGTTAATCATGTTTTGGTTACATGGACTGCATTCTCAGCTGAAAACATCCCCAAAAGAAGTATCTTGATATTGTCAAACCTTGTGTCATTAAACAAATTTGATATATTGCACATGATATAACTTTAATTTGATCATATAAACTAATGTAGCTCACCTCAGTTGCACTAACAGTCATCTAACTACTAAAATAAATAATGAATGCTGTTCCTATGAACATGGGGTTAGTTTTAATTGAAGGGTGATAACATCATCTCATCAAAATATTTTAAAAATCCATCTTTTGTTAAAAATTAATAGATGTTTGGTACAACTATTGAGATCATATTGATCACTGGATACATGCATTGTAGTCTACTACAGTATATATTTGAATATTACTGGATATCTCTGGGCTGTTTTCTTCATTTTCTTACCCACTGCCTTGCCGGTTTGCACCATGCTACGACTAGTGGTCATCATGGCATTTCCGATCTTCTTCCCCCTCTCACTGTTCTGCACCGAGCTTAAGTGGAAAACAAAAAACACAAAAGGTTTCACAAACCAGAGCACACACACACATTCTCCTCCGTTCCTTTTGCTGGTGTGACATTTTAGAAATTCTTCCCCCTTTCCGGGAAACAAACTGAACAAAAGTGCTGTTGCTAAATGTTGCGCCAACCTGTTAGAGGGGATTATGTAACAGTGACTGAGCTACAGTCACAGGTGGTGTATCTGATGATCAGAGCTGACCTGGGAGAGGAAACCAGCGGGCTACGTTTCACAACAAATGGAGATGAATGTAGCCCAGTCTGACTTTATCTGAGCAGCCTGGTGTGTGTCCAGCATGCAACCTTTCACATGGATCCCCAATGGCTTGACATTCAGTGGAAATCTCAGTGTAGCATCATCTGGGTGAGCAGCTTTTAAAAAAGATGACGCTGATACATAAGAGCAGCTGCCAATCATAGACATCTGTCACTCTGACACATTCTGTTTTCACACCCTTTAATGAGCCACTTATTTCATTTGAAAATAAACTGTCATTATGCTATTTGGAGTAATAAGGTCAAAACAAGGCTTTTCCATTGTCCTGGAAGACGATTATTTCCAGAAAAATTGCAGCAGAAAACATCAGTGGATTGTTTAGGCATAAAGCAGTCACAAAGTTTGTTCATCCTTTATAGAACTTGTTCAGATCTTACCATGTATTCCTTTATCATTTTTTTCCCTACCAAAATAGCGTCAACAACAAAAACGTACAATAAAATAATAAAATAAAATGATAAAAGGAGTAATTCTGAAGAAAAATAAAGAAAATGACAATAGAATGATAGACAAAAACTAAAAACTTACTTAGAAAAACCCTTGAAAATACATGGTTTCTACAAAAATATGAGGACTCTTCAGAATAAGATGCTGTGCTGCAGATTACATCATTAACAATATGTAAAAGAGCTTTTAACATCAATCTAAAAACTAATTCAGTTCAGTTCAGTTTTATTTCGAGCACACAATAATCATTAAAACATAATTGAAAATGGTCAACAATTGTTTTTTTCTTGTACTCGAATAGGAGTAGGAAGAAGTGAAACTTATAAACTCCCACCCCCCTTTTACAAACTAAAATCCAAATAGATACTGCATTAACACACAATATACAAATGAAGTGCGACACTAAAATGTACAATTTTACTGAGCAAGTACTTTGACTTTTGCATATTTTAATAACATTTAAATGATAATACTGACACACTTCTACTGGTGTTTACTACTCACTGAATGTTTGCAAAATGATAGTGTCAGTTCATCTCATTTATCGGTCACATTATACAAAGTAGAGAATCTTAATTAAAATATTTTAAAATTGTGCGTTTTTTACTTGTTGTATGAGGAATGACACCGTGTGCAGTGAAGTTGATAGGGGAAAATGTTTTCTGGAGCCAAGATTAGGAGTGAATTTAAAGGAGTCCTACAGGATGTGAGGTCTGTATATGAAACCTGAAACTAAAGAGAACGTGAGAAGTGTGTGTGTGTGTGTGTGTGTGTGTGTGTGTGTACTACTGGTTTAACAGCCTTTTCATTCCTACAGACCACAGACAGAAACAGACTTTATCTGACCACAGCCTAAACCTGACACCACTCTCTGCAGTCCGGCCAAGTGTAAACTGGCACCGCAGCTCGCTGCCTCGCACGGCCATCCTGCAGCGCTGCGCTTGGGACACCGAGTGGATCCGCCAAACAAGCTGCAGTTGCTAAGCGCTTGTTGCTAGGATCAATAATCCACCTTCACGGCTGCGCGTCCACCAGGAATCTGCCCTCGTGGTGCCAGCTTTTTTGTCTTTACTTTCAGTATGAGTGTAAGTTTGATATTTGTAATCATCACATGTATAAAAATGTAAATATTTACAACTGTGTAATGAACTTCAATATTTGGAATTGGTAGGTAAGGAAATTTGGTATCAAACAAGACCAGAGATAAATCCAATCAGCACATTGAGCACAGACGGATAGTCTGTGCTCAATAGTAAATAGTAAATCAATAAATGAAATTCTAGTGGAAGCACAGTGGTCAAAATAACAGTTTGTTGCATAGATGTACAGATAGATATTCATTTAGGCCTATTAACTTTTCGTGGTTTCAAACAAGATAGATCTCACATTAAATTAAATATTGTTATAGTGTTTGACAAAAAATGTTTTATGGGTGTTGATAATCAGAAAATAATTTCCTGGAAAATGAAAGTCATATATATATATATATATATATATATATATATATATATATATATATATATATATATATATATATATATATATATATATATATATATATATATATATATATATATATATATATATATATTTTTTTTTTTTTTTTTTATTTAATTTTTTTTTTTTTTAAATCTAGCTTTTTTTACTTTCATGTCAAGGACCAATGAGCTGACAAGCACTTCTGAATTAATGCTTTATATGCAAAAGTAAATAGCACTCCACTAGACATTTCATTTGTTAAGGTCGTTCTTAATGTACATCTCATCAGACAGGGACCAGACTCTGCTGATGTTCTTGATGTTTGCTACCCTTATGTTTTTTCACTTCCCATGTGATTCTAATGCTTTCACATCCATCTTTTTTTTTTTAACAGGCCTCAACTTAGAGCCATATCCTGTCATCATGTAAGACCTTTCAACATTATTTTTAAAGCATTTTAAGGATTACAATTTAAAGTGATAAATGTTACACTTTCTAAGAATAAACATGCCCATATCTCTCTGTGTGGAACCCAAAGCAGCTTTTCCTCTCATCTACAGTGTTGCTCTGTAGCTCAGTGGACTCAGACGCCCCAACTCACTGGCTGACCCAAATAAACAGCTCCTTATGTAGCATAGAGTCGCGCACTGACAATAAATAAAGATCCTCTAACAGTGTTTCTGTGCCCGCAGCCGTGCGTGCGGCTTGTCACATGACTCCTGTTTCCACAACTCTGCCACCGGCTGCTCTTTGTCCGACACTGGTGACGAGAAAACATGAAAAGGGTTGGCTGTGTTCGCCCCCAGTGCTTCTATAATACACATGCAACACAGCACATTCACAAGGAAGTCAGGCCAGGGAATATAAATAGAGGGGAGGCAGCAGGGGCAGCAGTAGTGGGACAAAGAGCTGAGGTGAGAACTGAGCAGAGTTCACACGCCCAGCTCCACTTTTTCATTTTCTAAACCAGCATCCTGACAAGTAGGATACATCAAATCAGGCAGTGTCTGTCCCACTAACCCCACATCGCTCCCATCATCCAGACAAGAGTTGCAGGAAAACAGGACCGTGTTTACAGATGCAGGAAATTGGGAAGGGGTTTCCCGCTACCCCTTGATGGATGAGAGGCAATAAGGCAATACTTTGGGTTTAGGAGAAGGTCCCTTTACTGTACTGACGGACACCAAGCAAGAAAAACTAGGGACACACAGATAGGTAATAGATAGGAACAGAACTGCCACTGCATACGGTATGAACTTGTACTGCTTTAAAGATGTGATATTTGGCTTTTTTAAACAGAATTATTCATTTTCAAACGTTTCCCTGCGGTCGACATAAATTGTAACTACTCTGCTTGGGTCTGAATTCTTCATTAATTCAACTCCACAGGTCCATCTTTAACCCTATTTCTTAGTAATGACAGCATAAAGGTCGTTTTGAGCGCTGCCCTTATAAATGCAAATGAGCCACTTCACATCCTACCTCCTCCAGGTTTTTTTTTCTGTCCCCAAGCCATTTTAGGTAATTGATTTTCAGTATGGACTACAACTGCTGCTGCTTGTTGGAAGTCTTGACCTCATATGTGCAAATGTCATGACCTGACTAGTTATAAAACATAACAACTTAAGCACTTCATTTTTTTATTAAATTAATATAAAGATAGTTTTGCCGCAACTGGAGGGTTTAAATTCAAACTTGTTGAACTGTTAGGGTCTAAATACACAAATAAATGACTAGCCAAGGACTAAAAAAAAAGTGTGTCTAGCAAAATATAACCACTTTAAAAAACAAGGCAGAAGTGCTATTATGATACAGGTACTAAAACAGTCGTCTACATTTCTCACTTCCATTAAAACGTTGATTAAAAAAAAAAGTTTAAGGCCACTTTAAAACCTCAACTAATTTGCTTATCACTTTCCCAAGTGTCACCCCTTTAATAGTGAATGCCAACCATCCATGTGAGGGTTTGTAGATAACACTACTACTTGACATTAACTGTTAAAGTAGAGACAGGATGGCCAATGTATTAAGTATCAATACGAACTACATCCTGCTTGTATCTAACTAATTTCTGTTTCAAGTTCCCTATATTCTTATGACAAAATACAACCTTATTCAAATATATATTAATAAATATGTCAGGATTTTATACTGCATAAATATGGTTATGAAGTAAGTAATAAGATCCTCATCAGTCCAGTCAAATAGGTCAATACTGTACTAATTCAATGACACATAAGTATCTAATTAAAAGGATTTTCACAATAACCACAGCTGATTGATTTGGTGAAAAACTCACATTTCAATAACTGTGGACAGTCTGAGTCTATTTGCTTAGATGGAACAGAAAATGTATAGAACATAGATGTATTTTTCAAATTGCAAAAATGCAAACATTTCAAGGCCTTGTAATTTTTCAGGATTTACATGTTAAACCTCCTTGTTCAGATTCACTAAATGTACAATATTACCATCAAAACAATTAACCTTTTCACTGCAGGTAACATCAGTCTGGGTTTTACTTGATATTGGATCAGAAAAGTCATCTGTGGTACTGAACATCATTGTTAAATATTCCAACCCTTATAACAGGAGAAAATTATCTACATAACTATCCATTTTAAAACCTAAATATGAATTTCACTCACACAGAGAAACAACTGTGTGCAGTTCAATTTTACATAATCATTTTAACGCCATGTGTTGCTTATTTCATTTCACATCATAACTGACTTGCTTTCCTTCTTTCGGGTCTTTACCATAATTTCCCCCCACTCATTTATGATTTATTGCTTGGCAGTTACACTAAACTAACCCTAACTTTAGCTTCCTCCAGTTTGTTTATCTATGTTTGTTTACTGAGGAGGGATTATGACAAAGTTCATGGCGGCCATGTCACCGAACACCCTGAGGTAAAGTGAGAGATCTGCCTGTGCCCTCACCGTAAAGCTACGTTCAGGATAGAGAACATCTACACTGCCACATTTATCTGACGGTAACACTAGAAGCAGCGCTCCAGCTGTGGACGGGCTCACCTTTCATCTGCACTTCCTAGAACGAAACCGGAGTTGAGCTGAAGAAGTCTCCAGCTCTGTTTTTTAGAATGAAACTGACTCATAATTAATGACTCTGGCTGATATGAGACCCTCAGTGCCACCGCAAACCCCCCAGCGCTCTGCCTGGTACGCTGCTATATCCATCCACAAACACAGCATGAAGTCATCCACAGCCTGCTGCTGCTGTAGCATGCAAATGATGAAGTAACTGTACTATTGACTTTCAGAAATGTAATCTTAGCTAACTAGTGGTCTTAAATGGGAGTAAGTATACATATGTTCCCAGGGTGACATCCCAACCCTAGGAATGCAGGACCATTTAACCCAGCAACTTTTTTTTTTTTTTTTTTTTTTTTAATCTTTCATTCACATGTAACTCCACACACTGGTCAGATTATTAAAGAGCTAAAATATCTGCAAAATACTTAAACAAGGGTCTCAAACATGGAGCCCCGGGGGCCAAATGTGGCAGCCACAAGCCAGATTCAAGGCTGTTGATCTCCTTTTACTTCAACTTCCACATACAGACCAAAATGATCTACAGCCAACGAAGAGCAGAACGAGGCTTACACTGTCAGAAACAACGTTAAAGGTTATGTCCCCTGAACGCCCCACATCCCTAACCAGACATCTAGGATGTCATGACATGATGCATCCCCAGGTCATGACCTTTCATCCTCAGGTCATGACCTTTCATTTGCACTTGATTTGAAGTCAATCCGACAAACAATTCCAAGAGATATTAACAAAATAATGTTTCGTTTTCTTTTAACTTTTGAGCACCCCCTTGTGGCCAATCTATAAATGTTAAATCACCCCCAAAAAAAATCAGTTCTTCCTCTCCATGATATTCATTGATATGGAAAATATGGAATTTATAAAGTCAATATTTTCAAATGACCACATTAACAGGAAGGATGTCTGGTGATGGTCGAACAAAAAAAAAACCACAATATCCTCCAAACTTCTTTCGGGGACATTATGAAACTCATGACACTGAAAAGGCCCGACTGGCTGATTTTATGTCAACATAGGAATCATAACATTTATTGTGACTTTTAAATAGGAGGTGGTGTGTAATGATGGACAAAATGTTTAGAAGGCTTGGCATATTTAGGAGATTTCATCTGTTTTTTGTTTTTTAATTGGCCATTTAAGTAGTTATAAAATGAATGAAATGCCCATAAAGTCATGTTTATACTCTATAAACCATAGAATAGAACCAACTTATGGAGATTCAGGTCATTTTACTGACAAAAAACTAGTCCAATATGTTTCACAATGTCACACATTTATGTTCCTTGACAGAAGAAACCAAATAGATTGTGTAATCATTGTCAGGTGTGTTTGTGGTTAAACTGATGATGATTAAGAGTCGACAAAACAGCTGTGTGATTCTTCTGAATATACAAGGCCTTTCCTGCTCATTAAGAAAATATTAAGTTAAAGTGGCTTAAAAAAACAGTAGGACCCACTTTATTTGATATTTATTGTGTTCAGAGCATTTATATTATGGGATGGAATCGGGTTTTGGAGGCAAATAAAGGTAAATATTTTCAGATCTTTCAGATGTTCTGACAATTTCAGTCACTACTCTATTTTCATCCATAATATGTACATGTATATAGATTTGCTGATTTTCATAAATACTAACATAATTTGAATTGTTTAATTGTAGTCTGTAGGTCAAAAAGCTGTTAGAGTTAAAGTTAATTTAGTTTACAATAAACTTGGTTTCTTAATTGGCTAATTAAAGTTAGGAAATGGTTTATTTTGCACTATCAAAACACATTAGACTGGCTCTGCAGAAAGATGCACATGCAGCTCCACCATATTAACTATAACTTTCATAGTTTTCAAAAACTCCTGCCTCAAATGCCATTTAATGCAGCAAAAAAGAAAAAAAACATTCTGTCCTTTTTTTGCTTTTACTGTTTATATGTTCCTAATGCTTACACTTATGTCATTTCAAATCAGACTTGTGATGAGTACAAATACCAGAAAAGAAAATTAAGCAAGCACCATTCAGTTTGTGTATTCTTGCACTTAAATTAACAGCTATTTCGCAAATGCAAACAAAAATTGCTTACAAAGCAGGAAATGATTCACTTCAGAGTAATATATAGGAACAATTTATAAATCGAGAGGAGGCTACGACTATAGAGGGACACTAAAACTAAATATGACATTTTGCAACAATTCTTAAAATATGTACATTGTGTAGTGGTTATATGCAATGATAGGGATTAAAAATCCCAAAAGCTGAATTTAATTCAGTTAAGTTGTATCTTTTTTTTCCTCCAATGTATAGTAATGACGATAACACATGTAACATATCCTGATGGTGAAGGCCTTACAGCCCTGCTCTCCTTTGCTTATTTTCTTTTGACGACTGAAAAATGTCCCTAATTTTATGTACTGTATGTTGATTTGTAAAAGTAAAATCAGATAAGCAGGGCTAATTCCTGCTCACAAAGTGCTATTTGCATCCCGTTTACATTTGTGTTTGATCTTGTGTTTTGTGTATACTGGATTGTTTTGTTGAAATCTCTCTTTTTTTCTTTTTTTTTGCTTACCTTAATGATTTTGTTGTTTCTTGTGTTCAAAAGGTTTGTCATCATCAAATGTAGAACTTAGTGACCAAATAGCCAAAAACAACCAGTTTCTTCAAAACAAACGCACAGACACCTGACAGTGTAAACACAGCCCAAACCTGAGTAAATGTGCTTGGATCTGTCTGGTTAGCCTGTTTCAATGCAGAACTGGAAAATGTTCTCTGTCATATTTACTGAAGAATCTACTTGTTACCACAAGAGGGCACAGCATGTTCATTTTCGTCGCCACTCCAAGGACGGAGTCTGCAGTCGCTCAAACTGTTGATGGTTTTAACTTCAAGACAACACGGATGTTTAATGTTTCTGATCATAGATAAAAAGGGAACTTATAATATGAGCCAATAAAGTCTACTCACTGTGAGAGCCGCAGTTTCACATCAGCAACACTGTACTGCCCTTGGAATGGATGACTACAACAAAGAAAAGCAGGACTCAGTCAAAGGTTGACTTCATTTTATTGACAATAGCAACTGGAAAATATAACTGTGCTCATCTAAAGGATTATTTAAAAATACACTACATACAACTCCTGTAATAATACTTTTCCAAGTGTTTAAGTGCATATGTATATAATTGAAAGGGCTGAATCATCATTTGTTGTATTCTTTTTTAAAATATTAAGCCTCTCAACCATGAATTATTCTAAATCTGAGTGAGATTATTACTCCCAAACAAGACTGTGACATGTGTCTATCTGGATTATTTTGAGTGAGACAGATATAAAGTCTTAAATCATAAAGATATTTTTAACACAGTGTCTAAAAGTTTCTTTCTATATACATATGACTGGCCTAGGAAAACCTCACCCTAAGAGATAACTGTAGTACATAACATAAATAATCTGAAAATAAGTTATTATTTGAATTTCTAGTGTTGTAGTGCTATTAACCAGGGCAAAAATGGTTAATTAGGAGCAAATATTTAAAGATATTATTGCAAATATAAGTTTGTAAGACAAACTATGAAAGGAATAAACAGAAATGTTTTCTATTAAATGAAGGTAGTTGTATTTTATGCAATATTTATCATTTGACAAATGGAAAAAAAGAGACATTTCATATATATATATATATATATATATATATATATATATATATATATATATACACACACCAGTAGACATGTGTCCCTTTCCTTCCTTTGTGTTGACCTACCCTGGTGTGATACGAGCCATGGCGGGGTGCTTGTTGCTATACCACACACGATAGTTGTGGGTAATCTTCCAGGCTGTAATAAAAGGCACTCCATAATCTGCCAGCAGCCTTTCATTATCTGAGCAAAAGAAGATGCAGGAAACAAATAGAAACAGGAAGGCAGTGAATGCAATTAGCTGAGTAACTGGATTTTTTCCTCCACAAAAGCAATTTAGTTTAACGATAGCTGTGCATATGTACAGATGACAATTAGAAAAACATCTTAGCTGAACAAGAAACACAGATCTGCTCTAAACATCAGCAAGATGTAATATTGGAAATTAAAGCTCAGATATTGGAACATGAGAACTACATATATGTATGAATGCAGTCAAGTTATTTCCTCTACTACTACAACTATCCCATTGTCACATAGGTTCTATTCACATGTAATCAAAAACAAAAGTACCAGTTTTATGACTAATTTCTCATTATCCCACAATTTGAAATGTGACTGGTGCATATGTAATAATAATATTTCATTGCATCCACTCTTTCTATAGTTTCTAAGCACTTAATGGAGAATCAGTGCCATCAACTGTTTATCTCAAAGACTTTTTTCTTTTCTTAAAAGGGGTCATATTTTACTAAACCCACTTTAATTAGTCTTTGGTTAATTTTTTCCATTTTTTTTTTTTTTTCATTTTTTAGTTGGTTTTTTTTGTATATATGTCTATGTTTAGTACTTTAGTTATTGATTATTGGTATTGTTATCATTGTTATTGTTATTATTTTATTTATCATCTTTTTTGTACTATGCACTATATTACTACAAGATGTATTTAGGTTGTTGAGGAAGTGAAGAAGGGGTAGGATTAAATAAGCTTATGCTTCATCCTACTCCTTTTCGGACATGTCATTGTTATTATTATTATTGCTGTATTGATTATTGTTGCACTTTGCACATGTTCGAAATAAATCATTCAAATCAAATCAAATCAAATCATTTATTTGTGTATTTGAACCCCAATAGTTAAAAAAAAAACCTTTGAATTTGAACCCTCCAATTTTGACTGACTATAAAGCTGCATAAACGTAACAGAAAAAGATGATTTATTTATGTGAAAAATAATTATCCACTACAAATGTCAACCATAATTATGACACAAAAACATCCAAATAGGCTGGCAAATTTGAGAGAACTGTGATTAAATTCACTTATAGATTTACTGCAAATGTTTAACAGTCTGCAGATATTTAAGATGAAATCCTTTAATGAAAGAAGTACTTAAGGATGGAGTGTGTAGTTTGACAAGCTTATTTTGCTATTATTCATACCTTGCTGTAATGTTGAGGACAGTAATGAGTGGAGGTAGAGAGTAAACTGGGCTCTGATCCACTCGTCTCCACCCTCCCACCCCGTCCCATCCAGGAAAACATCATCGCGGTTCTCAGTCACATGTTTCACCAGGTAGTCTGCAAATCGCAGGTCTGCCGTCGTCAAACTCAGCACCTTCCTTAGCTCAGGGTCATGGATCTGGATACGTGCTTCTTCTACCTATACAGTATTTATGTGTGGGGACATAAAATGAATAATTAAAGTCAATGCTATTATATCCAATGTTTCCTTTGAATTAAACCTAAATGAGGTACATTCTTCTGTATGCAGGACTTACTTCAACAATGGCATCACTGAGGTGTCTCTGCTGGTGGAAGAGGATGTTGGTTGCCCCGGCGACGAAGCCACGTACTGTCACGTCTGATAGGAGGTGGTGCTGCTGCAGGGCCATGTAAGGCAGACACAGGTAACCCTGGCAACAAAGACAAAGGTCACTGTGTAAATGAGTGTCGGGTGCTTCTCATCATCAAAATATGGATGGGACACCCCCCTGACACAGAGAATATATACAGTACATACCAATACATACCAATACATGAGCAGTGAGTAGTGAAGTTTACTAAATATGATGAGAACTAGTTTTTCATTTTGAACTGAGATTGGAAATTATGTGGCAAAATACATAATATATGGGTAGTATATATGGGTTGAAGAGTAGAACATTGGCAGGCAGACACTTGTGATGCATTTTGTTGACTTGTGTAGATATTATTTGAAAGGTCAAACAGTTATTAACTCATATAAATAGATAGAGAAAAGTCTAAGTGACATTTGAAGAGTCTCTCGTGGCTCTGAGAGTATGAAAAGTATGAAACTGAATGTCAGAGTAAATTTTCCCATCTTTTGCCTTTAGCTTGTAGTTGTCAATCAGTGAAAGCCGCATGAACCCATATTAGGAAAAATACCAAAATATCAACAAATGTATAGATTCTTCATGTGTTTTTCTCCTGTTGGTCCATATCAACAAACTAATCAGATGCCTTGACACCATTTCACAAAGCCATTCTCATTACAAGCCATGGAGCCGTGCAGAGTCACCTTTAACACAATCTGAAGTCATCAGTTCCATTTGAAAAATGGGCTGAAATATTTCCATTTTTACTTCACGTATTTGTTTCTAGGCTGAGTATCTCATTGACATTGTTCCTCCTGGCCACCATTTAAAGTCGCCTGTCCCTTTCATAATGTTTTTCACAAGTAACAATAAGTCTGTGATAAAAGATAAAATAACCTGTTCTATCCTGTCTCTGGTTACGCATTATAGTACGCCTCTGACACAGTAGCAGCCTGAAACTTTGTTTATACTTGGCTATGATACTGACAATACAGTTTAGAGGAAAAATCAAATAGAATGGAATGGAGCCTCTACAAATAATCCTGAAGACAGAAATACGGTTTTTCAAATATGGTAGAAACAATGCTCTCCTATTTCATCTCAAGTTCAAATAAATTCAGTTACCACAGTAACCAGATAGTCACTGTACAGCATATAATAAACTATGTCTTTAGACATTTGGTTCAAGGGAGAATAAACTCCCAGACAAGTTTACACTGGATGCACGCTTTTTTTTTTGTTCAGTTGGAGATAGGGTTGTATGACTGAATAAATGAGCCTGTTTAGATACAGTACCAACTAATATTCTGTTTATTACCTGAATTCTGGAGTCATTCGACTATTAATAATGATATGCTTTACCAAATAATAGAAGCAACCTGAGAAATTATCTTTTTTTTTATATCCCCAAAACTCTGTCTTCATGCATGAATACCTGTTCACATCATTTATTTGCAAAAACAATTAAATTAGAAAAAAAAACAACAAAAGTGACTTAGTCAAACATGAGTGAAATACAATGTGTTTGAGTCTATTGTCACATACTGTACTATGAAAGAAATCTGACAATGGGCTGAAACATGTAAACCAGTGTTTTTCCATGATCACATTTCTGAAATATATTTAAAACGTGTCAGGTCTGATTATTACAATTATCTGATTAGTCTCACGTAAACAGACTCACTGTCGAGGCTCAGTGAATAACATGAAAATAAAAAGCTCTTCTTACCTTTGTAAAAATAGGGAGGGGCAGGCCATACTGATCTTCCTCCAGACCTGACACTAGGCCCTGGGTGACCCCGCCCTGACCAGCAGCTGCTTGAGGCTGCACAGTGATGGGCGTCCCTGGTTTGGAGTCGAAGGCGTCGGGCAGCTCTGACCCTGCCTCTTTTATCTCTTTGGGGCTCTCCTCTAAAACGCTGGGGTCCAGAGTCTCCCAGTCACTGTCCGACGCCTCCGGGGAGGTACGTGATGGGGGTTTAAGGTGGTTGTTGTCCCCCTCTGTGCTGGTCCTGGAGGACTCAGCCTCGCTGGTTGGTCTGGTGGTCTGAGCGACCTCCGGCTCCAAAGTGGAGCTGTCAATGTCGGTGACAGACACGGAAACAAACTCTTCTGCTCCGGGAACACTTTCCACCAGACTCAGGTCCTCAGACACACTGCTTTTAGGTCTGTAGTGGGACGAGTCTACCAGGCCGTGTTCAATCATACCTGCACCCAGACCACACACACACAATGTCAGCATTTAAGTCCCCTGAAACAATACTGAGAACATTCACTTCCATATTTTAAATAGTCTTGTACTTTTTCCACATTTTTATTTCAAGATCATCGTCAGTGTTGATGATTTTTACAATAATAAAACTCATTAATATCTAGTATAAAGATGCATTGCTATTATCTACTATAATTTAATATCGAATGCGGCTCAGACTAGTATCCATTTAAGTCAAAATCCCAGAACAGACAGAATTTCTTCTTTTTTTTGGTGTGCTGGTGGTGCTGGGGTGGATGGTGTGTGTGTGGGGGGGGTCACGGATGCGTGTTAAGGTGTTTCAATCATCACATTATCCATATGTAAATCTCCTCAAAATTAGCACTAGGCACGCATAAGTTGAGATATGCCCAAAGAATAGAATAAAATAGAATAAAAGGGCCTTAACAGGACAAATAATATGTAATATAATTGTTCAAACAAGCTTTTCTTTACTTCACTTATTTATTATTGTGCTGCTATGACTTTTTGAAGCTGCCACAATGAAGCTTTACTCACTGCATCCACACATTTAGAGCTCTGCATTGCATTATTAATTATTTACATACATACCAGCAAACAAAACAGTTTTCTATAGGGTTGTTCTGTTGCTTTTGTCAATTTCTTGCACCAACAAATTACACGACTCCAAACAACTGCTGATTCCACTTTATTTCATTACATCCAAGTTATTTTTTGAGACAATACAAACTCAGAGTCTTGCATCAATGCTGATGAGTCTATGATATTTAAAAATACTGCTTACTTTACTACTTTTCTTCATTGTTTCTTTTGTTTTTTTGTTGTTTTTCTTTTCAATTGTGCATCTGTTGAGGACCAGGACAGACAAAATACAGTCTTGTCTTGCTCTATTTAATTTTTTTCTGTATGTAATATTTACATTTTTTTTTTTAGCAGAATTATACTGTATATGCCATACAATAGTTTTTTGTTTGAGGTCTTTTTAGTGTGGAAATTAGTGAGCATATTTTTTATTATGTTCTCATTATGTGATACCCCCCCCCATTGTCCCATGTATAGTATTAATTCTATGTAATGGTATGAACTTTACATGCATAAAAACACATACATGCCCAAAAGTCTAATCAACTGCAAGAAAAATGAAGACATGTTGAAGTTGCTAACCTGGAAACAGCGATAAAACTGTCATCAGCGCTCCTACTAGTCTGTTGACAGGTGACACATAAAACAGGACCTACAAACAAAAACAAAATAAACAGCATTACATTTCAAATCTCCAGAACAATTACAGAGCAGAAAACATGTCAGAGATTGAAGTCGTACCTTCTTCTCCAGTAGAATAAGCTTAAAGAGTATGAGGACCTAGAAGATTAAATATTAAAACCATTACTGACACATTATTTATTTCAGTTCAGACATTTTGTTTTGTCTGTAATTTTCTACCTTGTGTTGAAATTGCAGTATTAAATCTCTCGGTGATAACCCTGGGGAGAGGGGGAAAAAAAAGACAAATTCTGAGGATTTGACCCTCTGGGAAAACATAATGAAGTTTTTTTAGCAGTATAAAAAAAAACCCACATGATCACAGCCTCAGTGCATGTGATAAACAAGTCATAATAATAACAAATATGATCTGTTTGAAGAATATGTGCATCTATAAAACTAAGAAATACACAAAAATGCTGCTTTTGACCTGTACAAAGAACGAGACTAAAAATGTAAAACTTGTTTGTACTAATAACATTGGTCTACAAGTCAAATGCTTCTGGAATAAATCTAATGAAACATTCCCAGATATATGTTACTGATAAAGAAAAGTCAAGCCTTAAATGTTGATTGGTTCAAGTGTCCAAGATAAGTCAGGGGTAAATATGTGAAATTCTTAGAATAGGTTTTAGTCCAAAGGAATATTGGTCTCATATCTACACATTATGATCCATTCACTTTACAGGTTCTTTTTAGTGGAATATAAATCCATTGTATACATGTAAATAAACCACCATATATTTGCAGAGGTGGTCAAAGTACTCACATTCTGTACGTAAGTAGAAGTACAGCTACTACTCTGGTAAAAGTAGAAGTAGTGATTCAACTCCTCTATTTAAGTAGAAGTAAAAAAGTACAACTTCTAAATTGTAATAAAATACAAAAGTAAAAAGTAAAAGTGCTTTTTTTGTCATGAATGCAATAATATTTCAGAAACTAAAATCAGAAAAATTTCAAAAGTATTTAAAATAAAGCCTTTAAATGTGAGTTACTGTGTAGGTAATGTGTTTGATCTAGTCATAGTTACTCAGTTTTGTGGATATGGGCAGGAAATTTAGGACAAATGGGGGAAGAAAAATGACAATTGAGATAAAAAAGTCATGAGATTTAAAAAAAAAAAAAAAAAAAAAAAAGTTATGAATATTAGATAAAAATGCATAATTTTAAGATAAAAAGTCAAAATTAAGAGATAAAAAGTCAAAATTCTGAGAAAAAAAGTCAAAATTCTGAGATAATAGTTATATAAAAATAATGTATAAAGTCAGTTTCTTTCCTCCACTGATTTTGTCTCTGAAGCGATTTATTTTTCATACTGTCACATCTGTTTAGTTTGTAAAAGTAACGAGTCTATTCTGAAAATGTAAAGAGTATAAAGTACAGATATTTCTACAAAAATGTTGGGAGTAAAAGTAAAAAGTTGCCAGAAAAAGAAATACTCAAGTAAAGTACAGATACCTAAAAAAATCTACTTAAGTACAGTAATGAAGTACTTTTACTTAGTTACTTTACACCTCTGTACGTGTGGAATAACACACCATCATATATATTAAAAACATGAGCTAACCAGCACTAAAGTCATTTGTTTTCTGATTCATATTATTAAAGTATATAAGATTTAACACATTTAATGTCAGAAGAAGATACTTAAAAAAATAAAAAAATAAATAAAATTGTAGAGCAGTGTTATTAGTCTTCATTACAGTGAGTGGTTACATTGAATAGTAAGACAGGAAATGTTGTTTTCGTCATACCGAGGTAAACCTGTGAGCCCTCCAGAGCTGAACCCCTCAGAGAGCCGTTCATGTGTTCGTAGAGTTCCTGGAAGAGAAAGAGGAAACCAGAGGTAAGTAAAGAACACCAGTAAAAAAAAAAAAAAAAAAAAAAGTAGAACATTAACAGGTTACTCACCTTTAAAATAGAGATCTGTGAAAAGTCTTTCTCCTCAAAGTAGGCATGTGTGATGAGCTGGAGTTTTGCTTGGAGTAGACCATAGAGAGGCTGGAAATGATTCAGACGGAGGTTAGAAACAAATAAAAGGCAAGCGGGGAATTTGCAAAATACTGAGAGGGTTTAAGAACGGACAATTTGTTGTTTTTGAAAAACAAATATTATGTCAAGTGTGCATGAGAAATACGTTTATTTGTAAAAAATAAAATAAAAAATAAAAGGCTAATTGGAGTATTTATAATGAGTTCGGAAGTTCTGCCACTCATAATTATTATTAGACTGTAGAGATATGAAGTGAATTTATTTCCAGTGAAGGGGTGGTGGGTTTATGTGACCACTAGAGGGAGTAGTGAGTCACTCCTATGGTGAGGACAACTATCATCACCTGTCCTTTGACCAAAGCATCAGAAAGTGGCCAGATGGGATGAGAACCATGAAGAAACAACTTTTAGAGCAGGGGTGTCCAAATCCAGTCGGGCCAGTGTCCTACGTGTTTTAGATATTTCCCTTTTCCACATGATTCAGTTTAACCCTTTAACTCCTGAAACTTTAGAAAAAATAATAATAAAAAAAAAAAAGCAACAAAATGAACAAAAATGGCCAAAGTCATAAATAAAATGAACAAAAATTAATAATAAACTGACAAAATAATTAGTAACATGAAGAAAGTAAAACACAAATGGAGAAAAATTACAGAAAAAAAAATTGAAAATAAAATGTAGAAAAATAAACAATGAGCAACAAAATGAACAAAAACTTTGTGCCTTACTTTGGTCATGTTACTAATTATTTTGTCAGTTCATTAATTTTTGTTCATTTTATTGATGACTTTGGGCATTTTTGTTCACGTTGTTGCTTATTTTAATTATTTTTTTTACTGTGGAACTGCTAGTTTCAGGAGTTAAAGGGTTGATAAAAGTGATAAAAGTGATAAAAGCTAGAAGCGCTGTTGTTGTTTTCACCACTGGATACAGCGAGAAGTGAAAAGAAAAAGAAAAAGAATGGAGTTTGATGCTGAAATCAGAAATGCCTCTTCTACACAGACACATTTATTTATGAGGTCTATGACTGGATACAGTTATTACGTGAGCTTTTTAACTTTGCTAGTTTGTTATTTTTTACTGATCCACAGTCAAGACTAAACAAAATAAAACACAGAAAGCAGAGATGAGTTGTGCTTTTTTTTTTTTTTTTTTTTTTTAACAAAAACTCATAATTAATTTCCTTATAAAGCTAATAAGGATGTTAGGAAAACATCAGAAAATAGCAGTGATATTTCCTCATAGGCCAAGGTGATATGATGATCCCAAAAGTCCATTTTTTATTTTTTTTGCTTCAAACTTTTAAAGCGATAAAGGAACCAAAGGTTATTAAAACAACAGGATTCAATTCAATCACTTATTGAATTAGTTGACTTATTGACTTGATTATTACACCTTTAAAATATAATAAATAAACTTGATTTGTGTTATTTTGAGTCACATAGCCTCTTATGACATTTAATTCTTCTTACTCGTTTCTTCATTTTACATGATTCCTTTCGGGTCGTGCCAATATTTCAGTTCTTAAATTCATTTCCAGCTTTTAACACCACTGAAACTAAAAAAAAAAAACATCATGACCTGTGACCCCCCCCCCCCCTCCATCTTTGACTCACCAATCGACTGAGGACGCAGACGCTCTTCTGAACCGTCTCTCTGGTGACGTCAGCCTGTCGGACCTTTAGGGCCTGGAGACAGATTACAACTAAATAAAATACATCCTGAAGTGCAACCCAAACATAGTGAGGGCACTGTGACTAACCGCTCTGCAACCGACCTCATGACATGACGCCATCACAGATAAAAATAGGACATGATGTTATTCAGCTTCATTTCCTCTGTGTGGCTCTAATCAGAACTCCCACCAGAACACAAATGCATGTTTAATATGCTACACTGACAAAATTATAAGGGTACATATACACAGAGTTCTGCACATTTTCTAGGTATTAGATGTTAAACCTGTAGTTGAAAATAAAATAGTAAATAGAAAAGGCTATCTCCACAAATTAATTATAAGATATACGGGGGTTGTTAAATTTTTCAAGGTGAAATTCAAGCCCTTTTAAGGATAATTCTCCATTTTTTCCAGGACATCACCATATCAATGTGATAAAATACTTTATTGTTAGGAATACATACAGTCAGGATCATTTTTTTTCATATTTTAATCACAATAATATACATTCTATTTTGCTCTAAACATATAAAATTGTGTTTCGTAATAGTAAAAAATTTTGGAAATGGAAGAACACAAAGTTTTATCACAAAAAAAGAAAACATTTGCACCACACCAAAGATTAAGATAAAAAAAAATATATACAGTTATGACAGTTTGATTTTTCTAAACGTATAACCTCTCTGTAAGTAGCTTTGGCTTGCCATCTAATGTGGTGGAGTTAATATAATTAAAATCACAAAAAAAATCACATCACCGAGTTATGATCGAAAGCATTTTTAAGCACTTAAATTCAAGCTCTTTTCTGACCATGAAAATGCATTGAAATTCAAGCATTTTCAAGGATTACAAGCACCCATATGAACCCTGGATATTATACTACAAGTACAATACAATGTAAATAGTGACTTTAACACATAGTACAAAATATCCCAAAACATACACCTCCTCATACATATTTTACATAATGGTATCTATTTATTCACAGCAGGATATTAAAGGCTTCTGAACATTATTTGCACTGACCTTTGCTTCTATTTGTCGATAACAGGACACTCCATAGACACATTTCATGTCTCCACTCAGAGGCGGCAGGTGAAAATACACAGTGTCTACAAAACAAATACAGTCATTAATACAACATGCATTTCATCATAAACTACTAAAACATACCAGATCTTTTTTTTTTTAAATCCCTTTTAAGACTACCATTACAATATGACACCTACATGTCTTCACCTTTTCTTTGTAATAAAAGTGTCAGAATACGTCTTTATTAGTCAGTTCTTTTGCACTTTGTTTTCAGGAAGAATTTGACTTTCAGTATGTGGCCATTAATTATTATTATTATAAATAATAGATGACTAAAACAGTGTGTTTTAGTCATAAAAAAAAACAAACCTGATTTTTTTTTGTTGCATATTTATTATCAGAAACAACTGTAAATGTCTATTAAAAAAAATTTGTGATAACAAAAATAAACTTTCATCTATTTTACATCTGCTCAAACATGCTTTTTTCTTTATTATGGCTTCATATTTTTTGCAATTTTTTTTTTTAGCCTGTAAGGAAGCCTCTGAAACAGTTCATTTCTACTTGTCATAGCGTGATACATTACTGCCAGAGTATGTTCTATTGGGTTCGGGTTCGAATGCTTAAAGAGTTACAGTCATTTGAATTGTTAAGTGCAAAATGCAGCTTTGGAAAGATTGCCATTGTAAAAGGGACTGACTAAATGAACAAGCTTGAGAAAATAAAGTACTTAATGTTATATGAGTTTGTAGACTGTATATGTAGATTATTACTGTACGGGTTTGGGTGTATTTTATTCAGAAATAATGAACCAATTTCATTCTAATAAGGAGAAAGCAATAGAAAAATCCAGCCAAGTATTCGACTCACAATCCACTTTTATTTTCTATTTTAGTGTTGAATGTGTCCGCATTATCCTCCCTGACGTGTATATCAGCAGATCACCACCCACTGAGTTGTTCAATGTTTCAGGTTATCCATTCAAAACTTACAAAACTCCTCTTTCAAATGGTTACTGACTTGTTACATGATGATGTTTGAAAAGTGAAGCAATGCATCATGAAATCAATTCGTTCTTTTTGAATAAATGCATCTGTGGAGATAAATGGAATGTGTAAAGTATGTAAGAATTCACATCCAGGATGTTGAATGGGATGTGAACACTAGCCAGTAGAGGAGTGGGATACAGTAGAGTGATGGTTCTACTGGTGTACATAATGATGTTCTACTGGTGTACATAATGATGGTTCTGATGGTGTACATAATGATGGTTCTACTGGTGTACATAATGATGGTTCTACTGGTGTACATAATAATGGTTCTGCTGGTGTACATAATGATGGTTCTACTGGTGTACATAATGATGGTTCTGATGGTGTACATAATGATGGTTCTACTGGTGTACATAATGATGGTTCTGATGGTGTACATAATGATGGTTCTACTGGTGTACATAATGATGGTTCTGATGGTGTACATAATGATGGTTCTACTGGTGTACATAATGATGGTTCTGATGGTGTACATAATGATGGTTCTACTGGTGTACATAATGATGGTTCTACTGGTGTACATAATGATGGTTCTGATGGTGTACATAATGATGGTTCTACTGGTGTACATAATGATGGTTCTGATGGTGTACATAATGATGGTTCTACTGGTGTACATAATGATGGTTCTACTGGTGTACATAATGATGGTTCTGATGGTGTACATAATGATGGTTCTACTGGTGTACATAATGATGGTTCTGATGGTGTACATAATGATGGTTCTACTGGTGTACATAATGATGGTTCTGATGGTGTACATAATGATGGTTCTACTGGTGTACATAATGATGGTTCTACTGGTGTACATAATGATGGTTCTACTGGTGTACATAATGATGGTTCTACTGGTGTACATAATGATGGTTCTGCTGGTGTACATAATGATGGTTCTGCTGGTGTACATAATGATGGTTCTACTGGTGTACATAAGATAGTTCTAGTGGTGTACATAATGATGGTTCTACTGGTGTACATAATGATGGTTCTGCTGGTGTACATAATGATGGTTCTGCTGGTGTACATAATGATGGTTCTACTGGTGTACATAAGATAGTTCTAGTGGTGTACATAATGATGGTTCTACTGGTGTAGATAATGATAGTTCTAGTGGTGTACATAATGATGGTTCTACTGGTGTACATAATGATGGTTCTGCTGGTGTACATAATGATGGTTCTACTGGTGTACATAATGATGGTTCTGATGGTGTACATAATGATGGTTCTACTGGTGTACATAATGATGGTTCTGATGGTGTACATAATGATGGTTCTACTGGTGTACATAATGATGGTTCTGATGGTGTACATAATGATGGTTCTACTGGTGTACATAATGATGGTTCTGATGGTGTACATAATGATGGTTCTACTGGTGTACATAATGATGGTTCTACTGGTGTACATAAGATAGTTCTAGTGGTGTACATAATGATGGTTCTACTGGTGTACATAATGATGGTTCTGCTGGTGTACATAATGATGGTTCTACTGGTGTACATAAGATAGTTCTAGTGGTGTACATAATGATGGTTCTACTGGTGTAGATAATGATAGTTCTAGTGGTGTACATAATGATGGTTCTACTGGTGTACATAATGATGGTTCTGCTAGTGTACATAATGATAGTTCTAGTGGTGTACATAATGATGGTCAGTTATTGTATATAACTAAACCAGGGGTGTCAAACTTATTTTATTTCAGGGCCCACATTCAGCCTAATATGATCTAAAGTGGGCCGCAACAGTAAAATAATATAAATAATAGGATAAAACTTCTATTTTTGAGTTGAGGTAAATTCTCCAATAAACTGTTTATATCTACAAACTGTATGTACGCAAACATAACACGAACAAATATGAACAACCTGTAAATTCTTAACAAAAATAAGTGCAATGTTGATATTATGCTTTTGTTTATCACAACTTACAGATCTACAAATATACATATTTAGTAACAGGCTGGATATTGTTAAAATTCCACAAATATTTTAGGTTATTCACAATATTTTGGAAAAGGCTAGCCATTTTTGTACTTTATTTTACACCAAAACACAAAGGAAAATTAGTTTAAGGTTTGTTTCCATTATTTCTAGGTTATTATGACAGTATTTTACTAGTCTCATCCACTTTAGATTGAATTGACCTGAAATTATTCGAACTTCCTTGATTATTAATTATCTTCAGTGTAATTTTTTCATTCCACACATTCATCCCAGGGGCCAGATTGGACCTTTTGGAGGGCTACATTTGGCCCCCGGGCCTTATGTTTGCCACCTGTGAAGAAGATATTGCCACTTGTACATTGTCTGTAAACAGTATCAGTTTTTCTATTATATTTTGATATTTTTTATATCATTTCAGGAACAACTTATAGAGGAAATCAACAAAGTAGCTGAAAATTAAATGAGTTACTTTATGTAGCTGTAATACAAGCCCCCAGACTTGAAATAACAATAATATTATCAAGATGAATATTTCACACTAATGGCATGACATATTACTGGTTCAAATACGTCAGCAATGCGGCCCTTTTAAATCATATTAGACCGCGAGGCGGCCAGATATGCAAGACTGAAATGACATGACATTACCAGAGGTCCTGCAGTGGACATGCTATTACTATATTTCTGACCGTAAGCACCTTTCTGTAACATGCTATATGTCATCAAACACATTCAGTCATATTCCCCAACCCTGAGGTATGCTAAGTTTACACAGATATAGAATCAAATGAAAAGCGAAGGGAGACAGAAATAACATCAAAGGGCTCAAGAAAAAAAGAAGAAAAATAACACAAGGATTCCTTTTTCCTTTACTGTGTGTTCTGAACAGTTGTGTGTTTGCTGTTGAACTGGCTTCAAAAGTGGCTAAACCTGAAAAATGAGGCCAAACTTCACAACAGGTATCCAACTGGAATTACAGCCACCTCCACTTCTAATGAGTTCAGACTTAAATACAGTTTAATTCTTAACAGGTGAAGTAGGTAGATGAACATTTCTAAAAGAACTATTTCTTTTCTAATGAGCAAAAAAAAACAACAAAAAAACTGGGTAATGCCAAGATTTAAGAGGCTTAAGTTATTAAAGTGTGCTTCAGGGAACTCATAGACTGAACATCACAGAATCCAGACCTGAACCCCTTTGAGAATATTTCGTATGTGATGGAGAAGGCTTTATGTAGTGGTCCTACTCTCCATCATTAACACAAGACCTTTGGACAGAAATAAATGCTGTGACACTTCTTGCAACATTGCATCGATGGTATAAACACTGCACGACAAATGTGTCCTAGAATTAAAGTTAAACAATGAATGATGTGTTGGGCAATTTTTTTCTGCCTCGGCTGTGCATATGTTTAGTTTAATAATAATAATGGATTAGATTTATATAGCGCTTTTCAAGGCACCCAAAGCGCTTCACATTAGTGTTCCATTATTCATTCACTCTCACATGCTCCCTCTGGTGGTGGTAAACTACATATGTAGTCACAGTTGCCCTGGGGCAGACTGACAGAAGCGTGGCTGCCATTTCGCGCCAACGGCCCCTCTGACCACCACCCAACAGAGCGGGAATCGAACCGCCAACCCTTCGGTTAGTTTATTTCAGTCGTATATTCACTTCAAAGCAGCAAAAAAAAAAAGAGAACAATACAGAATTTGACTGAAAAAGGCTCAGGCAGAAGAAAAGCTTGCTATGCAGCTTAAGACGGCCATGGCTCAGTTGGGAGAGCAAGTCGTCCATTGACCGAAGGGTTGGCGGTTCGATTCCCCCTCTGTCCTAGTCAGTCCATTGTGTCCTTGGGAAAGACACTTCACCCTCCTTGCCTCCAGTGTCACTCACACTGGTGTATGAATGAGTATGAATATTTGGTGGTGGTCAGAGGGGCCGTCAGTCTGCCCCAGGGCAAGTGTGGCTACATATGTAGTTTACCACCACCAGAGGGAGCATGTGAGAGTGAATGAATAATGGATCAATAATGTAAAGCGCTTTGGGTGCCTTGAAAAGCACTATAGAAATCTAATCCATTATTATTAAGGTACACAAATCATGATATCAAACAGGTAGAGCAAAAATACATAAATATATATACATACATGACCCCCCTCAATTACAGCCATAACTCCTTAATAAAAATGCACATAATGATTTCTTGAACATAGCAAAGGAAGTACATTGCTTTAGTTTGACATCAGCTGAACCTCCTTAAATGAAATGCATCTTCTTCTTTTTTTAGTTTCTTTTTTAACACAAATTAGCTTCCATCTCTCACCTCATATTTACTCTCAGACCCTTTGAAGATGCATATGTACTGTAGAAACCATAATAGTCTTAACGTTCACTGACACAGGCTTAAATGTTTTCAAGCATCGCATTTAGTTTTGGAAAACAAGTCCAGATCAACCCATCAGTGAATCCATGTATCATCTGACATCTGTTTGTTTCCAACACTGTTTAACCTCCACAGTTTTCCATTAATCTGAACAGAAGTCTAGGTTTTTGTTTCCCTGTAACTAACACTTGGTCACATCGATGAGGCTGTTTTATGAGCCGCAGTGCAGAGGGAGTCTGTCACATCGCTGTTGTTTTTTTAATCAGCTAACACTCTGCTGTGGCAGCAGCACACAGAGGACACAAACTGGAGGTATGCACACAAAAGACTGCTTTAAAACCAATAACGCTTTCATTGCCTTTCAAACGTTGTTTTGGTGGCAACAGGGAGAAGGAAAAAGATCTTAAGCTGTGAATTTGTGATTTTTTTTCTCACTGGAAATTTGTGCAAAAGCAATGGTCTTGTCCAATCTCCTCATTTTGTGTAGGAATACATGTTAATATTTACAGATGACACTAGTAAAACAGAAGGTAAATAAATAACACTGTCTGGTGACAAGGGTGTGGTTTATATGGAACACAAAATGTAGATGCCAACTTTGACTCAGTTGCTGCTGGGGTTTTTTTTTTTTTTTTTTTTTTTTATTTGCCATTGCAGAACAGTGAGAATAGTAGTGAACCACAGGACTGTCACATGACAGCAGCCACAACACACGGGACAGTTTGCCAAGAAGGTTCAGTCAGCAGCTTTTATCACTCCCACTCCCTGCACACACACACACACACACACACACAGGCCTGAGCTCATTACAGTCTCCACACTGACTGTTTGTGCACCTGCTTCCACAACTACAACCAATCTACTTCATAATACAATCATTACAGAAGGTATATATAGTATATATATATATATATATATATATATATATATATATATATATATATATATATATATATATATATATATATATATATATATATATATATATATATATATATACATATATATATACAATATCTGACAGACTCTGAGGTCAAATCCTAAAAGTGGCTGGAATGAAAATCACGCATTCGCTTCAGTCATGTTCACAGCTGCAGGAAGAAGAAATAATGGAGAAAAAAAAAACCAGGAGAATCCGAAAATGCACACCTCCTCTCTACAACTCTCTCTGTTCAGTCACAATTAAATAGAAAAGCAAAACACAGATGACAACAACCCCTGAAAAATGAAGCCAAAACATCATGATCATAGGAACTTCCAGGATTTTTTGCAGCTAGAAAATAAAAGCCAAGAACAGATGGTCAGGGTCTTACTTTAATGACAATACGCTGACATTTATTGTGGAACTTTTTTTTTTTTTTTAATGAAAGATGTTGGAATTATTTTTCCTCCTGTACTAACTCTACATTGAAAAGAAATGATCAATTCTCTGCGAACAACCAACAACCACAATAAAAAAAAAAAATAAAAAAAAAAAAAAACAGCTGAAACTTCTTGTATTAAAACATTCAACAACAGCTCAGTATGTCATGGTTTATTTCTGCAAGTCCAGGGTCCTTTTGGGTCTTGAGTTAAAAAGTTTAGGAATCCCTGTTCTCAAATGAAGGGTAAACTTCGATATAACAGATGGGTTTAACAGAGGCTCTACGTACAGGCTCCTCTGACTGCAGGTGTAAACTTACCCTCCTGATAGTTGTGTGCTCCATCAGGTAAAGCCAAGAAAGGCAGGTACTTCCACTCCTCTGGCAGCAGGTTACTGTCATGACCTTCATCTGGCATCAGTGGTGGGTAAGAGAACTCAACCTGAAAGTCAAAGACACACAGTCAGTTCTGTTAAATGGAGAGTTTTGAAATGCTGCGTTTAGATGTTGTCTAGTTTTGCCGTCCGTAAACTGTTCTGAGACATGAATATGAAGAGTATTAGTCATGTTAAATTCATTTAAGATTTTAGATTGACTCTGCTCCAGAATGATGGATGCATCAGAGTGAGAAGGAGATGGATGACGTGACTACCCATCATGCTTAGTGTGTACAGGCCTGTGGGATTATGATCAGAGGCTTCATTTGGTCACGTCTAGATTCAGCAACATCACATGTTTGTATTAGTGGATATGTGACACTAACAAAATATTACTGCAGGACTTTTTTGGGCTAGAATGTGTGCAAAAAGAATAATGATTTATGTACATAATGGGATAAATGTATAGATATTTTTGTCACCATTTCTTATTTTTTATGAAATATTTACTTAAGGGGTTGCTTATTTACAGATGCAATTATTATTTTTTTCAATAGATTGAAAAGCAGGTGACATGGTCATGCAATGGTTTGCACTGTCACCTCACACAGGGTTCCTGCAAGTTTCAAATTATTATTATTATTATTATTAATAATAATAATAATAAATAATAATAATACATCTTTCTTGGCACTCAAGGATACCATACAGCAAACAGGAAACAGATTAAAAAGCAGAAAAGCAGGTTCAAAATTGAATAGCGTCATTGTGGTTACATAGAGAAAGTGCTCCTGAACAAATAAGTTTAGACCTTGGATTGTGTTTCTGAGCACCAGTAGGTGAGTTCTCGAGTTGATGGTAAGATCGGCAGAAGGAACAGAGAGGTGAGATGGATGAAGAGGATCTGAGGCTTCAAATAAGACATTTTTAACACTAGTTACAACAGAGTTTAATGCCCATATTTGGCCATACTGGCAAAAATATATTTATTTACTCCAACATGTCGACTCCCATTGTTTTAATAAATACTTCAATAGAAAATACTTGATTTTCACTGAAAAGAACACAACATACAGCGGATAATACATTATAACAAATGCCATTTCTCACTGGGGCTGAAAAGTTGGTGATAATTGTTTCCTAATTCCAGAATAAATTGTCATGTTGGAATGTGTAGAACTAGACTTATTAGTTTCTTTGCAGGCTAGATATTGAACAGATGCATTTAAACACAATACACCATAACTTAAGACCGATCATATCCATTTTTAAGGTATTAGATGCAGATTAGTAACTTCAAGACTTATCAGACTTGTTAAAATGCTGTAGGAACCCTAGTCACAGTAAAATAGACCCCCACTGGGAGTGTCCAAACATGCACCTGAGTGAACCCATCGGTCGATACTAAAACCTGCAGAACTCAACTTTGAAATTCCAAGCCATTGTCTCACATCACCAATATCATTCTACATACATTCATAAGCTGATTAAGCTGCACCCTGTGGTTCCTGAATGCCACTTAGACAAACACACTGGACTGGATGATTCAGTCTTTGAGGATCAATGAACTCTCTGAGGGTGAGGTGCTTCTCCTCACCCCTGCACAAGTGCAGATCTTCTATTAACACATGCCTCTTCAACAGGTGTTCAGTCCAGGAAACAGATGGGCAGCAGGTGAATAAAAGAGCCACAGACAGATTAAAGAGCCAGGAACCCAATCTTCTGATACCCAGTGGGGGAGATGGCTGAGCCCTATCAGATAACCTACATTAGCTGAAACAAACAGAGTGCACTGGTCGTCTTCATTTAAGTTCCAGACACATTTTGACTCTAGAAACTGTCCATTTGTTTTACTCTAGAACTGCAGGTATGTGACAAAACACAGATCAACAGTGACATATGTCAAATGTCTGATGTTGTTTTTCTAAAAATAAGAATGTATAAAAGAAACTGTGTGTGTTCTAACCCTAACCCTACCTGTACATATAATGAAATTAGCAATATTGCAAAAGGTCAAAGGTCAAGGTCACACTTAGCAGAAAGGCTTATTGGCTCTAATTCAAGAACAGGTTGTCATAGAAACTTGAGATTGGCACAAAATATGGGGCAAGCTTAGGCATTCTGTGAATACTTGTTCTTTACAGATTCTCCCTACATCTGGAAATCCAAGTCAAAGTTGGGGTTGTGGGTGTAACCTGTGGTGTCCCTGTATTTTACACCCACAATCCTCTGCCTAAATCCATGGCATCACATAGCACCTTATTACTAAGTGTGCCCAGGGGAGCCTGTCTGTGCTCATAAATTCTGTACCTGTAAGAACTAGGCTGTCCTGAACCTGCAGCAGACGGACAGACAGAAGTGTGTGTCTGCAGACGGACAGACATACGTTTTATTGAATGTTTTGGTCCCTGTGTTACCATTTGGTTTGACTTAACCCTTTATGCACCACACATTTTTTTTAATGTCATTACTGTTTTGTGTCTCACTTTGTGTCATCATAGCTCTTAGTTGTTGTCAAATTTTTGTTGTTTTATTTGGTACTACAGCAGACCCCCTCACCTCCCCAAAAAAGGACAAATACCAGTCCTGAAACATTTTTTCATCTCTTACATTTACATCATTTTCAGCTCATTAAAACATTTCCATTGTTTGTTTCTTTTTTTCCACGTTGCTTTAATGTTGTTACATCTTAAACCATTTCCGTCGCATTAAGTTATTATTTTACATTTCATGTTGTTTTCATTTTGTCATGCTATTTGAGTCTTGTTATATCATTTTATTATTGTTTTCATCTAGTTGTGTCTTTCACAAATATTCTAAAAACTCAAAAAAACCCATCTGGTTTCAACTTTCACTCAGCCCTTATATGATAATTGAAGGATAGAATGGTTTTACATTTATTATGATAATTATAGATGATGACTAGTATGACAATTTTTACTGTAATTACATTTTTGACCACATCATCCAGCCCTTATTCCAAGGCTTTTTGCAATAATATAGTGTAATGTAAATACCTCCCCTTCTTTCCAATTTCCTCAAAAATGTTCTGGACGTAGTAAATGATTCTAACCGACATCTTTCACTCGTACTTTTACATCAGATACTGCATGTTTTCCTGTTTCAACCAGCAGCTGTTTACCACAGTTCAGACGACAGATGGACAGTGTTAACTTTGACGCTTTCCCCTTCAGCCTGTTTATTTAATGTCTTGCATTTTACAAAAGAGGAAAAGGCAGCAGTCGAAGGGCGATATTACTTTGGCTAATTACCAGCTGTTACTCTGTCTGTGCTGCAGGAGGGCGACCTGAACTTTGCAGAACAGGTTGACAATGACACAAAACCAACACCAGAACATTCTGTGTGGGCGACTTTAGCTCAATCTGAATTAAAGAAAAAAAAAAAAGACACCAAAGTGAGTCTTCGTGTAGAAAATTAACAGAAGAAATTAAACTGATAGTTATTTGGACATAATTACCTCAGAATTGGGAAGGAGATTCAGACACTTCTGAAATAACTTCAGGTTTCACTCTGACTTTGCACATTTCTTGACTTATTCTTTTATCAGCCAGGGTCAACTTAAGTCTAATTTTACTGAGCTCAAAATGTGAGTTTTATAACACGTTCACAACGATGTAGAAAAGGTGTCAAACACAAATACTGATATCTAACCTACGTTTCAACTTACAATGGAATAGAAAAATATGGTACAGTTTACATAATAGCAGAGTAGTAGTTAGTAATTTATTCATACATACACACACACACACACACACACACACACACACTTGTTTCCATGTCTCATGAGGACCAGGTTTGTAATCAAGTAGACATTGGGTTGTAAGTATAAACACATCTTTTTTTATGTAAAATAAAATGAATAATAGTAAAAAAGGTGAAAATGTAATTAAATGGGGAAAAATTTATTAATAAATAATACTTACACAATAAAATAAATAAATAAAAATTATGTTTCTTTAAAAATACATAAAAAATAAATATTTTTTGTCAAAGTAAGCACAAATTCAAACCTTTGAAAATTACATGTTTCATTTTGTACCTTTATGCTTTATGGGGACTTCCAGAAAAAAAAAAAAAAACGATTAATGTATTTATAGGACCACACCATTTCTATTTTACTAGTGACTAGGGACTTTTATTTCTATTTAACCCTCGTGGGGACATGAATTTTGGTTAGCATAGTGTCAGAAGTCCCTGTGGTGTGACTGTGTAAACATATAAATGTCCCCATTAAGATAGAAATACAAGCACACACACACAGTTTGTATTTGTATATTAAACATGGGAAAATCCAAACAGTTTATTTCTGCCGAACCATTTACAAGCGGGAACGTTGCAGAAACAAAAGGAGATAAGAAAGATAACAGTTTTAAAACATAAAAATAAGAGAAATGGAAAATCTTAGTAAAATATACTGCTAATTGACTTACTTTATCCTAATATTTTATATGTATTGAATACTTAATTTTAAACAGCCTTTTAAATGCAGTGACTGATGTGTCTGTTTTTTATTCCTTTAATTTAATTCATTACAAGCTTCTTTAAAATGCTCTTATTGACTTCTTCTGACAGCCACTGAAGTCGTCAGAACAGGGTTAACTACATCATTAAGAAGAAAAGCTGATCTTTCCCCTTTTCTTTGACCTTTGACTCTTGTCTCTTATTGATCTGTGTTAGATTTTCAGTCATCCATGTCATTGTAAATAATAAACAAAAGGAACTAAACACTTCAGATCCTTCAGTGGCCCTACTAGTGACAACGTGTGAATCTATACAAATGGGTTTTTTTTTTCTTTTATTCCGGTTATTTCCCACTGGTGTGAATGAAGAAGTGAAACCTAACTTATTTAGACCGATCTAAGAAGTAATAATTAAAGACAGTCAACTAATGCCTATTATATTAAAGCCCTGAGGAATAGTCAAAAGTGTGTTTCTGTACAAATCTATTTATAACTCAATAAGAAAAAGAAAAACAGCTGCAGAATGTTTGAAAAATGATTCAAGGAAATACTGACCATTCAACCATTAGAGTTCAAATCTGCTACAAGAACTCAGATTTCACTCCAGAAACAGTATAATGTTCCTTTGAAATGTAGTAATAATATGAATGCAGGTGAAGGGATCGTTTACAGACACTGCTGCTGCTCGTCTGGACACTGACCATCCTCTACAAATGTTTTAAAATCCTTGAACACATAGAATAATCCACAAGAAATGCTCCAGATCAACACTTACTCTATTCACATCCTTCACTGTGCACTGGTCGACATGTTTTTCTAAATGACCTGCCTCTTGAGTTTAAACATCTGACATCATTTAATAAGATCAACTGAAAAACAAATTACCAAAGTGCTGTTTAGCTGATATTTTCACTGTATGTAATTATGTTTTATGTCTTCACGGCCATCTTTTTCATACTGAATTTTATGTTTTATGTTTTTACTGTCGTGTTTTATATACTGAATTCCATGTTTTATGTCCTTATTGTTATGGTTTAATTTATTGCCAGGATCCTTCTGGCAAGGGGACAATCATTGGAAATTTGCCTTTTGCCTAAAAATGGGTGCATTTACATTTTCCTTTTTTATAAAATGTTTATCAATGTACATTGTCCTTCTATAACAAACAAAGGTTAATAATAATACTAATAATTAAGTGTTATTACAGATATTGGTAACCATTTATATGATGAATCTATATATATTCCACTAGAAAGAACCTGTAAAGCCACAGTATTGTAATGAACAGACAGTGATTTAAACTATGACACAAACACTGCATTTGATTTAAAAAAAAATATTCTTTCATTAATTCACTGAATTGCACATGTTGGCCAAAGGCTGTATGTTGGAAACTACTGCCAAGAAGCATTTTTAGCTTCTCTTTTTCTTTATTAGTGCATCAAACCTGGTCAAGTTTCACTACTTTTACTCTGTAGTCTTTATTATTTGTATCCCAGTGTTAGTTTGACCTGAAAATGTTAAACTTTCTTCATATGTCTCTGTATAAATGAGGTTAAATCTGGAATAGTACCTATGATAATATCAGACAAGCCCCATGACTGAAAATTTTAAAGTCTAAGATGGAAACATTTCTTTTTTTTCTTAAAATAAAAAATACTGACATAAATGTAAATCATATAAACCTCAATGACTTTCTGAGGTTACACAGAGGTTTAAATTAGACTGTTATTTATTTATTTGACTCTTTTTATTCATTCATTATCTTATGAGTACTGTAGTTTAATATTTTTACATCTTTTATAGTACATATGTTTGCATTGTTTGCTTGTTTTTATCCTTTACACTGTGGTTGGTGAGCGTAACAACAATCTCATTGTTTTTTTCTTGCACAATGACAATAAAAGCTATTCTCTTCTATTTACATTCATTATTGACTGATCATAAATGTGTTTTTGCTCGTAGTTAAACTGGATTGTCGTAGTCAATGTTGCTTCCACTGCACAAACATCCTTATTTCTTTCTTTTTTTTTGTCTTCCTTCACAAAAAGCCAAGCTGAAATAAAAACAGGCAGAGCTGCTGCAAACACTCAACTGGAAAGATGTTCGACTTGGCAGCACTACAGTATGTTATATAACCCTGAAAAGCCCAGAGCAAACAGCTGATGTTCACTCCAGCCTCCTCCTCTGTACATGTTCCTTTTGCATGTTCTGTTAGTTTAGTCACAAAACCGGCCTCGTGAAGCCGGATCTGCATCCTCCAAACACAGACATGGTCCTGAACATTAATCTTAGATGTACAGAAAGTCAAGCACGAAGCCACATTAGCCTGGAGCAGGGGCATTTCTTACCTGACAGCCTTTTTTGTGGTGAAATCCCACCACCACTATGTGCAGCACCGGTGCCTTTGCCTGCTCTCTGCCCTGGGACTCCATGCCCCCGCAGCTCTGGGACTCCATGCCCCCGCAGCTATGCTCTGATGCTCCTGCGTCCGTTTAAAGCCGGGGGGGTCAGATGGAAACACAGCAAACAGGCGCAGGTTTGGCCCTTCAGTCGAAGCTGATGGAGGAGCAGAACCACAACAGCTCAACAGCACAGAAGCAGCAACACACGGACGGATTTTCTCTTCCGCTTCGTCCCAGTGTAACACACAAGGCGCAGGGAGACGAGATGGTACACCCCTCTGCACTTCCGCTTTCGTTTGGCTTCCGAGCATTTTCCTTTGTTTCGCTGAGCACAACAGACTATATAGCAGACAGTTATAAGACAATAAAACATTGAGGAAATAGCGGGTTACATCTAATACTTCTAATCTATCAAAAACCATTTGTTTCAGACACTTTAGTGATTAAAAGTTATAGTTCCATACCTCATATTCATTTGTTTCATCTATGATTAAAATGGTGAAATATTTATCAAATGTATTAAATATATTGTCATATAAATGGGCTACATATATTCTTATATATATATATATATATATATATATATATATATATATATATATATATATATATATATATATATATATATATATATATATATATATATATATATATATATATATATATATATATATATATATATATATATATATATATATATATATATATATATATATATATATATATATATATATATATATATATATATATATGTATATATATATATTGATGATAAAAAAGTACCTTTCATCTAAATAATTTTAAAAAATATTTCTCATCTTAGATACATTGCAATAAAAGATATGAGAGCGATGTATATATTTTTTCTTTTAAAAATCCTACATCACATGTATCAACATTTAAATTAACATTTTCTCTGTGTAAGTAATTAATGCAGTATTTGTATTTTTTTTATCTTGTCACGTGTAGAGGAGAAGTAGTATTAAAACACATTTAAAAAATAAAAGTTCTCTGTGTAAGTAATTAATGCAGTATTTGTATTTTTAATGCAGTATTTGTATTTTTTTATCTTGTCACGTGTAGAGGAGAAGTAGTATTAAAACACATTTAAAAAATAAAAGTTCTGTCTGAAAAAGCTATTAAATTAGCTATTAAATTAGCTTTTAGTGTTAAATTACCGTATCAAGTTTTTTTCTTAAATGGCAGCAGAATTTTAGCTACATTGTAAAACGGAAACGTCAAGTATTAAATGGTATCGTGGAACACTATCTTTTACTGTCATATCTTTGTTTCACTCAAAGAATGACGTCATGTTTACATGTTGAAACATCGCCATCTGGCGGAAGTGTATTGAACTAAACTCGGTGGTTCGATGATTGATTACTTCAGTCTGCGTCCTTTCACTCTTGTGTTGATTAGCTCGGTCTGCTGCTGAAGTCTGTGCTTGATCATGGCGGCTACTCAAGCTACAAATCCGTCACAGTTGCTCCCACTTGGTTTGTAGTTGAAGATAATAACTGAAACATTTTATATGAAATATTCAGAACTGTTAGTATTATACGCCGCTCCATGTTTGTTTATTTTAACTAAGTAGGTTGAATAGTAAATACATGAATTACGTGCTATGTTTGCTAGCTAACTTTAGCATCCTGCTATGACAGCAAGAGGGACAAGGCGGTTTTTTTTATCATCATTAATATAAACGAAATACAATGATTAGACATGCACTGTTGTTGTTAAAGGAAATATTCAACTCAAGATTACAAATGAGGGTGTTATTTAAGCAACAGTTTAGATTATGAGGCCGTTTAAAGCTGAAACACTGTCCATGTGGCATTCAGACTGTATTCAAATATACTACCAAGAATTGAAATCACTTAATTGTATTTTAATGCAGTTTTACACAAGAAGTTAGCAGATTAAAAGTGGAAACGAAGGTTTACTGAAGTAGCCTGCACTGATTTAGAATTCTTCTGTTGATCTGATATCACTAGAACTAAAAACTAGAACATTACATCATTAAATATTTGAATGAAATATTACAATGTCGCATTACAAATGTGTAACTTACAAGTAATTTCTTTACATCCTTTTTTAAAAATCGATATTTAATTTTAAAACGGGTTGAGCCATTCATCTGGCATATGTGAGATGAAATGGTGTGTGTGTGTGTGTGTGTTTTAAACTATCATTTTAACAATTGTTTGTATTTCTGAGTGGTTTGTAAATTTTGTCTAGCTTTGTAGTACTTGTTTGAATCATTTTCTGCTTTAAAATAGATTATTGCGATAACTAAAATCAATCTGAGTGCTGAGGTAATGTTTTACTCCAAATGTAATGTAATGTTGTGCTCCAAATGATATGTAGATATTTTAGGAACAGACCAGATCTATAATCACACCTTTTCTTCATTCTCTTTAGAGCTTGTCGACAAATGTATTGGCTCTCGAATTCACATTGTCATGAAAACTGACAAAGAAATTGTGGGCACACTCCTGGGTTTCGATGACTTTGTTAGTATCCTTCATTATCATGCTGTTAAAGCCTTGTCTGCTTTATATCAGAGTTCTTGTGCTGCTTTTTGTCCTTTACTCAGTGTCTCAGATATGGTCCTGGAGGATGTGACTGAATTGTAAGTAGATCCTTTTTTAAATGATGGTTTGAGTTTGTGTGTTTGACAAGTTGTCAAGTCTTCAGATTCCTTTTGTTTGTTTTAGTGAAATCACACCAGAGGGAAGAAGGATAACAAAACTGGACCAGATCCTGCTAAATGGAAATAACATCACTATGGTATGAAAGTAACTATATAGATAGATCCATGAACTTATACGAACAAGTTTTTGCAGGGTTCCTCTGAGGTCTTAAAAAGTTTTAATTTCCAAATGTGCAATCAATACCTTAAAAAAGACTTTAAAAATATTACATTTTATATAATAAGCCTTAAATGGTATTACTTTAACCTTGTTTGCTGTATTTAATGTGTCCAACCTGCAAGGAAAGTAATGTTATCTTACTCCATTCCCCCATTCTAATAAAATGATTTATTTTTTGACTAATTATGACTAACTTTGTATCCCCTGGAGTGTAATGGTGAGAATCAAGATGTGAGCGAAGAACTCTATTCATTTCTCCTGTAAGCCTGAAAGAGGTCTTAAATGGTAGGAGCCATTTTTAATAAAGACCCAAAATGATGTTGGAAACCAAAGACAAAATTGTGTCATTTAAAGCAAATGACACATTTTGTCCTGACATTTTCTTATTAAACCCTATAAATTACCTCTGACATGTTTCACCGTCACACACAGTTTCCTTTCTGATTTTCACAAAAAAAGCCATCTTTAGACACAAAGGGTACAGGCAAAAAAAATGACATTACAAACAGAAAAATACAGACTCGGTTTCCTTCTGGGGAGAATAAAGTGAGTTAAACTATAACCTTTAAATATCTATTTTTCTTTGGTCTGTTCTACTTGATTAGGTCTAAGGTTTTATGTCTCACTTGTCTATTGAGGTGAGTTTAAATGTTCCCACTTCATGACAGAGGCATGTTTTAAATTATTTAGAAACAACTCCAAAGAGCAGCTTAGATGGATTTCAAGGGTGTTATCCAGTTTAATTTTACTGAAGTAATTTAAATTGTGTTTTGATAATTGTTTCTGGTTTTCTGTAGCTCATACCTGGAGGAGAAGGACCAGAAGTATGATGTGGATACAAGTTCCTTTCCTTCGCTTTCCTCAGTTGATCATGTAATTATTGCTGTTTTTGTTTCTCACTTGTGATGTTCAGTTTAAAATGTTTTTGTAAGATTCAGAATTTGATTTAAAATGGAAAAGAGAAAACACGGCTGCTACAAAAAGCTGTTTTTGTTGAGAATAAACACACACTTTGGAAAAACTTTTTCTCATTTGTTTTTATTCTGCTTTTATATACATACATAAGAATTCTAAAGAACTTTATCCACTGTGGCAGTGATCAAACCTGAATCCTGTTGTTTTTCTCCCCTTGTTTATTTGATCATGAAAATGTATGTGTCATATGACTAAGCAGAAAGAATTGAATTGAGTAATAATGAAGGAAACGACACTGCTACAGTGAAAGTCATGCTTGTTGTACTTCGGCCTCAGTACATGGGGGGCTTCTCTTCTCCTTTGGGGTTGGTCACCTTTTCTAGATTCTTGACAACCATGGTGTACATCTCGACCTGAAAAAGATTTAAAAACAGAATAATTTGAGTTTCTGATTAAAATGTAGAGTTAAAGTGATGACAGTGGTCGGTCTGACTCACGTAGAAGGCACGGATTTCCAGAACAATCAGTCTGATCTCACCGTAAATGGCAACGTCTTTGTCGTGGACCACTATGCGGTAGTCCATCTGAAACGAAGGAAAGTACGTATTAAAACATTCCGAAAAACACAAGAGAAGACCTGAGCCGGGACAAACGGACCGAATATAGAAACGACTGTTAAAGGGAGAATTAATGAGTTTAGGTTTTGTAAATAGAAACTTCACAAGGAGGATCTGACATATGTAAGTAGTAAGTGAAATGGTCTAGACAGAAGTAACAGAATCCAACATGGCGCCTGTTGATACGCTTCATACTAAATACTATCTACAGTATTTAGTTTCATTTACTGGATTTTAAAACGGCCAAAAAGTGAATAAATGATGTATTTTATCAATAAAAATCCCAGCTTTAGCAGTATTTATGACGAAAAACACAATCGACAACCTGACGCAGATCATTTTTAAATTAAAATTCAATTTGAACTCATTTTGCGCAGGTATTCTCTGACCAAATATTTTTTCTACTAGACAACCGAGCCAGGAACTCTTTGTTTGACTCTTGTAGACATTTCGAATTTTGATTCAAGAGTGAAAATTATTACCCGTTGATCAGCGGGTACCGATTCGGTAGCCGCCGTATTGGATCCTTTTACTTCCGCTCCGATTCTATGACCCACTTCTGACCTAACTGAAATATTCAACTATTACTTAAACAACAGAGAAATCACTCAAAGCAGTGATATTCAGGTTTGTTTGGTTTTTTTTATCGTATTTATGTATTTCCTAACATTTCCCTGTGTTCTACATAAACTAAATGCTCTGGGTCTGAATGCTTCATTAATTTAATTCCACAGGTTCATCTTTAACTCTGTTTCTGACTAATGACACTAGAAAAACACTGGCCCTTTAAATGCAAATGAACCACTTCAAGCCCCTCCAAATTAATGACGGCTGTACTATCGCATTCAACCAACGGACTCAACATTTTAGGTTCAAAGTTTGGACATATTTTCAGTTTTTATTCCAAATGCTGCTACTGAAAACCAATGTTAAAAATGTTCGTCAGAAGTCTGGAACTTTTCTGTACAAATGTTGTGATGTAACTAGTTATAGACGTAACAAATTAAACAGGAATTAAAAATGTTTGTAGAAATCAATTTGCATTTTCCAGAATTAATCTAAATATACTTTTACAGCAGCTGGAGGGTTCAAATTAAAACTTTCTGAAGTATTAGTGTAAATGCACAAATAAATGGAGATAAAACTTATAATAAAAGTGGGTTTACTTAAATCTGAGCCCTTTAAGTACATTTATGGAGGGGAAGTTTTTGGTTTTACACCTCTACATTTTAAAGTGGGTGTCTGTACTTTTTACTCCACTACTTTTCTAATTGTGTTTGTGTTCCATGCTACATTTGTTTTCTTCTTTTTGTAAATTAATCGTTTTAGTATTTGCAGAAAGTACTGTAGGACTAAAAGCATCACTTTAATGCAGCTGCAGACATACAGATGAATGACAAATCGTGTTAATATTCAGATGCAAACATGTCTGTGCTGTTGGGTTGATGACTTTGCCAGAAGTTTATTTTCCTCTACCATTTGTTCTGCTTCTATTTTCAGTTTTAAAAACTAAATAAGTGGAATAGTTAATTTTAAGGCTGGTTTACCAAATGTCTAATTCCATCACTTTTAATCAATATTTAGTTTATTAAGTTTTAATGGTTGAATGTAAATTAAAATATTTTTAATTTTTATTTTGCAAGTACATTTTAAATTACTAATTTTTGTACTTTTACTTAAGTACATTTGTGGGCCCTGTACGTGTACTCTTACTTAAGTAAAAATCCTTAGTACTTCTGAACTTCTCAGTACTTCTGAACGCTGTGGATACTCACCACATGAGTGTCTTTGGAAGCTTTGCCAACACCGTCTCCTCTTTCTGTAAAGTACCTGCACATTTCAACAAAATTTTCATCAAATCAACTTTGTGATTCCTTCCTATGGCTGACTTTTCTGTTAAATTCCACTTGTACTGGTCATGTGTACGGCTTAAAACATGCTTTATTACTCATAAGTAAGAGAGGCACAAATGCAGTAAAGAACTCAACCTTTTTAATGACATGAAATGAGGTTTTTTACATGTGTATTTGTTTACTGTGTGATCCCGGTAGGTACACAGAACTATGAAGTCACATGCTTTTCAGTCTTAATATAAAATTCTCTGTTGCACCGCTCTCATTATCAAGCACCTTAATATTTTGGACTATTCGCGCATTACGTTACAACCCTATAAACATGTCGAATTTTGATGTGCGTCTGTACGTGTTGGACCCCGAGTTTGACCTGGATAATGAAAGACAAGATGAAAAACTGCCACAGCCTGAGGAGAATGGACCAATATGTGTCAGTTTGGGAAGTATTACCACAGCTACTTTGCTACGTAACTCCTGGGAAAGTTTGAATTATATGCTGGGTGGGTGTGTTTTGAGGCCGGTTCTATGCTTTTGGAGCAGTCGTCCCAATTGGACACTTCAACCTAACGTCAGGTTTTGTACACATCTCACGAACATCTCGCAACGAGCTGTTTAGAGTGACAGGAAGCCACGTTGCAGGATTAAAGCATAAACAATAGGGCTGGGATGATATGCTTTTATGAAGATTTGATTCTTAAATGATTTTTTTGGGTGCTGATTTAATTTAAATTGCGATTCTTTGATATTCATGATTTTTCAGATTTTTCGCTTGCTTTTTTTTTTTAAACACCAGACCACATAAAAATGCTGAATGATGATGCTTACAGATCATATCAGGAGCCATATTTCCTAAAAAATATATATAAAATATATATTTGAACCAGATTCTGCTCCATTTATCTGCACACAACACAAGTAGGAACCTTTAAATTAACATACTTCATAATAACATGTACTTAAACTCATTTCAAAACCTGGACTGCATGTAAAAGAGGCAAACAAATGTACAATATAAAATCTATTTTCTTCAGTATTTATCTTATTTAGCTGTTCATGCTCTGCATTTACCTCAGGATGGTGTCTTCCTAAATGTGCAGTAATGTTTGTGGTGTTTACGCAGTATGCAACATGTGTGTTCCAGAGTTTACAATTATATTTCCACATGTCCAGCTCTACTCTTCCCTTCAAAGGAAAAATCCAAAATGTGTCCACACATTTTGGCTTAAAATGTCATGGTGGGGTTTTTTTTATCTCTGTGCTTTTTTGCAAGTTGTCCGCCATTCTGTTTTCCCTTCAAGTTTTTCTGGGAATGGATATATTGTCATAGATAGTCCAAGAAAATATTTTGCCATCTGCTGGAGACATTCATTTTTTACCACCCAGCTTAAAATGAATCATTTAAATATGGAAAAAGTCAGAATTTTTGGAGGCAAAAAATCTATTTAAAAATCGTAAAACAAAAAAACCCCGATACATATGCAAATCGATTTTTTTCTCTCACCCGTAATAAACACTATAGCTCATGTTTTGTAACTTCGCTGAGGTTTGTAGTTGACATACGACATTATAACATGGTATGTAGAAAAACACAGATCACCATAATAAGTCTCCTTTAAATAATGATGGTTTATACGGGACTCACTTGTTCAGGTTCGTCTGATACGTCTCCACTTTTGTCCTGATCGCAGTAATTCTCTCCAGAATTTTCTCCTATGTTGAATTAAACAGACGATCCGTTAAAAGTCTGAACTCACTTCTGTTACTTTTCACGTGTCTTCTTTTCATCTGCAGTTTTACCTGGATGGCAACTCCAAAGTCATTTCCATCTTCTATTTTTGGGATGAGGAAAGTAATCCAGGAGGAAAGCTGCAGCCACACAGTATTAAATATGTGAGTCTTTCTGCCATTGACTACATTTACAGTTGAAGAACAAAATAATAACACACTTACATTAATGATGGTCTCTCTGAGATCCACAATTTCTGGTTTGACCTTCTCTATAAGCAACAAAATCTTCTCATTTGACTTAATGAAGCCACATTTTGGCGCTGAAGGACAGAAAGAAGCACAAAAGCTGTTAACCATGGTATTCAGTTTGATGCAAATACTGTGTAATGACAAGAAGAAAACACTTTACTTTTCTTCTTTTTCTTCTCATCATCTTCATTCTTGTCGGTCTCCATCTCCTGTGATAGAAGGAGATCATCAATCATAAAAACATACACACTTTGCAGCTCAACTGACACAGACAGACAGACAGACAGACAGATAGATAGATAGATAGATAGATAGATAGATAGATAGATAGATAGATAGATAGATAGATAGATAGATAGATAGATAGATAGATAGATAGATAGATAGATAGACAGACAGACAGACAGACAGACAGACAGACAGACAGACAGACAGACAGACAGATAGACACTCAGGGCTGGATCTACTACGTTGGGGTCGAACCCTTGTTTACAGATGATTAATCGATTATTGTAATCGGATAAGCGGTTGATAATGAATGAATGAATGAATGTAATCACCTTGTTTCCGCAGAGACATATCATGCTATAACTCAATTAATACTTGAGATATCATCATGAAATTATATATATGGGCATATACATATAGATAATACGCATCAGATGCAATGAGCCATTTGAATAGAGGTCAAAGGTCAATGTTACAATTGACTAAAAGGTCAAAATCACATTATTGGTTATAACTCGAGAACAGAGGGTCACAAAACTTTCAGATTGGTATCAAACAATGCAGAATGAAGATTTCTACAATTCTCGTGATAGGTGTTATCACCTACGCCCAATAGTTTTTGAGATCTCTGGAGGTCAAAGGTGACATGTCGCAAAATTAACTTCTGTAACACTGTGTGTCAAGCATAGACATATCACGCTATAACTTAATCAATACTGGATATATTATTATAATGTTATACGCACTGATGTATATATACATATAACTAAATTATCTTTATTGAAAAAGGTAAAATGTCAAGGTCACCTTTAGCAGAAAGGTCAAAATCACATTATTGGCTCTAATTCAAGAATGGGTTGTCATAGAAACTTGAGATTGGCACAATATAGTGGTGAGATTAGGGATTCTCTGAATACTTGTTTACTGCATAAATGACAACAGGTGGAATGTCTTGACGTCTAACCTCATCATCAGGTGAAGGAGGGTCTGGTATCGGGATCTCCAGTGAAGCTTTGAGTGAAGACATGTCTTTTATATTCAAGGAATCATCCTGGAAAAAACAAGAACATAAGAAAAAAAAAATATGAAAAACAGATTCAAATGTATAGAGTTACTGATGATGTGATTAGTGACTCTGTGAACTCACTGACCTTTAGAAAAGCATCCAGGTGTGAAATCTTATCAGGAATGAATCTGGAAAGCCGATTTTCAGCCTAGAAAATATGGAAAGGATAGAAATGTATATAGAAACAAAAAAAAAGCAGGAGAATGTGAATATAAAAAAACAAGCACATGTCATGGTCAGCCCATGTGTCCTGTAGATACTTTAGTTTTATTATATATTATGTAATGACACCAGCTGAAAAAACTCAGAATTTGTCAGTTTGATTTAGTGAAAATATCTTAAAATACAGTTTAGAACGACATCTCCCTTGTTTTGTCAATGGCATCCTATTTTTTAACAGTTGTTTGTGATGGATATTAGCAAGCAAAAGCCATTTTTCTTCTTCTTTACTTTGTACTTGTAAATAATTTGAACAGTTGTGTTTTCACATATGATATTTTTGTATGAGGGAGTTTCTGGACCAAATCACGATGTGTTCAAGGACCTCCACCTCTAAGCAGCCGCCAATAGCCTTTTATAACAAGTTATTACAAACGTTAAGAAGAAAGAATAAACTTATTAGAATAAAAGTGCTCATGTAGCAACTCCAGTTCTTTACTTATTTTACTAATCATTTATGTGGAAGTCACGTCACCAAATGTCTTATAAACCAGAATTTCTTGTTGAAGATATGTCCAACAATAATACAAAAACCACACAGTAAATTTTACAGTGTTAAATCAACACTTAGAGAGTTTATTTAACTTCTTCTAGAGTGTATTTGGTCCCATTGTCTCCAAATTAACACTGCAAAATCTACAGTACATGGACTTTGACATTTATAACCACTTCACTAACTCTGACAATTGGTTCACAGCTTTCATAACATATAATTTCTACTCAAATACTTGAATATTTCCATTTTACTCAACTTTACATATAACCTGTTCCATCTTGGATGTAAATATTGTACTTTTCAGTAAATATTTTACTTTTACAGATCCACAGGAAGATGATTTTTCAAGTGTCATGATTTTATGGAATATAATGAAGTGATGTAGATTTAATGACCATTAAGGTACAATCTGAGCTTTGATCAACATCCACATGATAAGGAAATTCATTAATGGAAAATACATAATGTTCACTGAAAAAATACAAAATACAGAGGAATATTTCATAATAAATTGTGCTAATTTTAAATATAGATAACAGACATTTTTGGAACTGCCTCAAAAGCAACACTAGGTTTTTATGGGTTAATAGAAGTGGATTTCTTTTTTTTAATGTAATTTTTCTGGAATTAACATGTTTTTATTCAGTCTTTCTGCTCACAATTGAATTCACATACATATGATCTGCTTCTTATTTTCACATGACCGTCTTAGTTTTGTAGCCTTTGTCTGACTGTTCTTGTCTCTCATGTTCATTCTCTTCTTTTTTTTTTAAGGAAACAAATGCAACGATAAAAATGAATGGATGAATGAATGTCCTCAAACCTCGGTGAACAGGCTCTGGCGGAAGTTTTCCACCTGTGGAAAAGAGGAAACCTACAGATTAATACTGATATTTGTGATACTATTGTAATGTTGCATCTGCTGGATCATGTTTAACTCGGTGCTTTTACTTTCGTTTTCCTCTCACACGGGGATTTTTACGCAGCAATGCCGAAAACAACTCTAGTTTATGTATATATTACACATAAAATATGAACAAAAATACCAACAGGGTTCTTGTGAAATGTTGATTTTGTTTCTATTGAGCACTTCTTTTTTTTTTTTTTTTTTTTTAAAGATGAACGTACCTGGGCTTTACTCTGGGAGCTGATCTTCAGGGTCACTGTCCTGGACATGATTCAGCAGATGTAAGGCTCTGAAAAAGCACACAGTTTTACAGGTATTCTAGGTTTAACAGGTGCAGGACAAACACCAACTGTCCACGACACACGAAGACCAATTCTTTTATTTCCTTGTTCAGTTTGACTTGGATTATGTGACGGATGAAGCACCTCCCACTCTGGGCTTCCTCAAAGTCAACTCACTTCATCCAAATCCACACTGATCACACGCACACACGCGCGCGCGCACACACACACAAAGTCTAATTACACGTAGCCAAAAAAATAATAAATATATATAAATAAACATTTAAAGAATGGTAAACAGTATTATTATTGTACTTTTTAAAATGTTTCCCATGGCGTTGTTTTAGGTTTGCTTGTATTATCTGTTTGTGTTTTCCACACTTTATTTATTTATTTATTTACTCCATTGAATTATTTAGCTACTGCTATATCACTAGCTATTTTTTTCTTTTGTTACATATTTCTGACATTGATTTTTTTTCAATAGTTTTAACATTTTGAATTGTTTTATTAATGGAAACAAAGCACTGATGTTCATGAAAAGTTTTAGTTTGGGTTTATTAATGTATTATACATTTCTTATGTAGCTCAATGTTGTTTTTTCCTCTGTTGTTTTATTCAGTTGATTTTAATTGTGCTTTATGTTTTCCATTTATTTGGTAAAAAGGAAAAAATCTTCATATTCCGCTTTTCATTTTTTCTGCACACACCAATTAGTCAGTAATACATTACATTTGAAGTTTATATTTTGTTTTTGTTTTGTTTTTTTGTTTTCTATCTGTAAGTTTCTAATTGATTCTACTGCTGAAACAGAGCAGAATTCTCAACTGTGACTAATTATGTGACTCATAATTTACAAAAATGTCTTTCGAGCAAGATATTACAATAATAATATAATATGTTACTATATTATTAAAATAATAATATAGTAAGTTATATATATATATATATATATATATATATATATATATATATATATATATATATATATATATATATATATATATATATATATATATATATATATATATATATAATTGAATTGTAAGATACTGTGGGGAAAAAACATTGAAAAATAATTGAAGCAGGAATAACACTGAATTGAAGTGTTATTATTCTTGAAAAATTACATGTTACTTTATATAAAGGTACGTCTAAATTAATGTAATTTAGTTTAAATATATTACAATTATTGAAATGACATATTTAAACGTTTATTCTGTTTTGGTGCATTAACTTATTTAATAATATTTCATGTTATTTTTAAGTTATTAAACGTGTGTGTGTGTGGGGGGGGGGGGGCACTTTTATTTTGAAAGGTCGCAGATGTTACATAAGTTCCGTGTGTCTGTAAAGCCGCTTCACAGACAGTGGGAGCTACTACTCAAGAGGTCTCATGACGCGAAAAACACACGATATTAATGTCACTAAACGCTTAAATACACTTCTACTGGTGCCGGGACGACGTAATCACCATTAGAAGAAGTTCAGCTTGTGAAAACGGTAACTTTATTAGATATGCTTTAACTACTGCTGTTTGTTAAGCTAACAGAAACTTTCGTTTTCGTCTGAGGTTTATCTGTCAGTGGGTTAGCTCGTTAGTTAGCTCATTTGTAACACAACAAAACAAACAATACTACTAAAACATAGTACAGATAATGTGCTGTGAGAAAACACAACAGAGAATTTATTACCTTCTCGAAGAGTTAATTTATTGGGCTGTACAAGATCAATTCTTTGTGTGTCGTCATGTGATTAAAGTGAAATTACTACAATCACTTTTCAGAAACTGAAGTAGCAGTTTAGGAAGTGTTAAAGCATGACAATAAACATGTCTTTATGTATTAACATAGAAAACAAACGTAATATTGTGCTCACTTTTTACAGTTAGTTAGGACTTTCCTGTCATACCTGCCAGCAAAGTGGACATTGCATCACTTATCAGACATAAAATAGTGAAATGTTCAAGTACAGGAAGTACAGATAGTATTCATACATTTACTAATGAAGTGTCAAAGTGAAAGATCTGTGTTTAAAGGGAAATTAAATAAACATTGCTGCTAAAATATGAACTTTTAAAAGTTAAATACAGTTAGTGAAATAGCCCATGATGATTTGAGACAATTTTATGTTTGTAGCTTTTCAATTCCTCAGAAAATCACATGCGGTTTAAACTTTGTGTATTTTTTCCACCAGTCAGTTTAGGAGTATAACTAAAGAGTTTATTGACTTTGATAAGTACTTCACCCTTCATGTTATCTTTGGATGGAAATGCATGGGTAATTATGTTGATCTGTAAGAAGATAAAAAGTAAAGTACAATATATGCTGCTGAGATGTAGTGGAGAAGTCAATCGTATAAAACTAAAACACTGAAGTGTTTGAGTGTTTTCCAATTAAGTAGTACAATTTTACAAAAAATAACATCACAAATAACATTTACAGTTGCCTAGAGCTTGAGATCTGAAAGTGTGATTTAGTTTGAAAAGTCTCCAAATATAAAAAATATTAACACAACTATTATATGAAAAAGAAAATGTAATGTTTTAGATCAACAGAAATAAATCTAGTTGATTCCTCCTTGAGTAAACTGTTGATTGTCTTTCTTCCAGCAACGATGAGCATCCCCCCATCTGCCCAGATGGATGAGATGAGGAAAAGAGCCCATTCGCGACTCTGCTCTTCAGGATTGGCCCAGGATGTGAAGGTTGAGGTCTGGACCATGGCCAACATCCCTCTGCCTCTGTCAGAGAAGTACTGTCACTTTGGAGCTGAAGCCATGCTGAAGGACAACATAACCACCCAAAACAGACAAGAGGTACACTATTCTCTCAAACTGATTTTACGTAAAATTGACATTTACATTAAGTACATTTTTTAGATAGACATTCCCTAATTTACTGTCAGGAATGTGTATGTTCAGCTGGGAAATCTGACCAGTTAGAGCACAGTTCTACTGAATATATAATGTATGATGATGCAAATGGAAAACTATGAGCATGAAACAAATTTGAGTATTATTGTAAATATGATATACTAAAGTTGTATTTGTGAAAACATTAAGAATAATTGATGATCAGTTCATCTTCAACCTTTAACAAAATCTCCAGGAAGTTATTGTTATGACGAGGTTCCAAATCAACTGATTACTTTTGAAAGTGTGGAGTTATTTGACCACTTATGTGGGTTACATACATATACAGCAACTCCTCCACAGAAGCCCAGACTTCCTCTTCCCTACCTGTCTCATCTATGGTGGGCAATGAATGGACATTTCCTCCAGTGCATCCTGGATCTGCCCCGGGGTCTCCTCCCATTTTGAAATGCCTTTCCAGGGGGTTATTGTGATGAAATAACCAGACCACCTCCTTGATTTGGAGGAGAATTGGATCTAATGTGAGCTCCTTCGTGATGCCAGAACTCTTCTGTAAGGATGAGCCCATGCAACCGGAGATGAAAACTGTTGGGCTGCATGCTGCCCTTGTGACCCCTACCCAGATATAGCAGGACAAGATGGATGCATGGTGGATGGACATGAGATGAACACATGGCTGAGGCCTTGATGCTTTTATAGGATCACATAGAAGTGAACTAAATGCCTACACAAAGTCATCAGTATTGCATATTGTTTCTACAAATAGCTTTAGGATAACATACAACATACACTTTCCCCAACAAAAACCCATTTACATTGTTCGTATCAATCCCCAGAACCATAAATGAAGATAGAAACATAGACCAAAGAGGAGAATCAACATATTTGAGTTCATCAGATCAGTACAGCTTGTGCATTCCGGCTTATACAGAGTAATTGGGCAAGTCTTAAGAAGTATGGAATGTTGAAACACTGTTTTCCAGACCTTGAAAAGTCTTGAATTTTTGGTGAAAGTCTTGATAAACTAAGGGGGGAAAAATCTTACAGCAGAATTTTAGTGTATGCTGAAATCAAAATTTGTGGAATGAGAAATGGAAAAGGTACTGTGAATTATGTGTTTGTTCATTCAGTACTATAAAAAATGAACTTTTCTAATAATAACAATAAGGAAGTAGATACACAAGTATAAAAGTATATCATGTCAAGGTCTTGGGGGGGCATGTGATGACTTTGAGAAAAAGTCTGGAATTTTATTTTGGAAAAACAGCAAGCACCCTGTTATAGTACACATTTCCACCTGTCAATCTCCCACTTGTGAACAACCTCAAAAGATCTGTGAACTGTAACTAAAGCAAGAACTCATTCCCAACTAAGAGCAGACTGTCTAGCTGATAACTGCCTAGAGATCACAGTCACTGAGGCTAACATGACCAAACATCTGCAGAAAGTATAAACACAAACCTGATGACAATTAAATGCAAAATACAGAGATTATTTTATGTGTACAATGATGTGCAGTGATTTTAGCCCCGTACACATCAGTTGAACTGTGTGATCTTAACATCAGGTACTGGAATCTTTGAACCGACTGGTCAAAGCTTTAAGTATCCTGGAGAAGTACGGCTGCAACCTGGCAAGTCCCACCAGGCCCAAATACTGGAGGAGTGTCAAACACAACAACCCGGTCTTCAGGACCACAGTGGATGCCATCAAGGTGAGAAGAACCCAGACTAAGTAAAAAATAGTGTATCAAATGTCTGTAACTCTGATTTTTCTCTTTAAACAAACTATTTTCGTAAAACCTAATGCATTAATTGGCATATTTAATAAGTCTAAAAAAAAAAAAAAAAAAGATCAGATTTTTTTTATTTTTGACTTTCTTCTTTCTGCAGGGCGGGCGTACAGTCCTTTACCTCTACGGCTACACCAACCAGCAGATAGATGGCCTCAGCTTCCCCGATGAAGTAACTGAGCCAGATATTGAAAAAGTCGCTGCTGTAACACTTGAGGTCATGATCTTGCGCACAGAGGTGGACATGCTCGTTAAGGTTTGTAACAGATGATCTTATTCCTGTAAATATCTGTCACCTTGTGTTGAAATCACTCATGGTTTAATTTCCTTTGTCATGTCTGTGTTTGTTTAGGGCACACATCCTCACCTAGACCACTTCAAAGATACCATCCCACTTGTCATCCAGCAGGTCTGTGCAAACATTTCCCGGCTGTATGCATTTTATCCAGCGATCAAATAATCAGTCAGTGAAAAGCTAATGTGTGAGTTTTTGGGTAATTGTTGAAAATGGTGCAGTTTGTCAGTAAAATGAGGTTTAATAAAGATTCAGGAACATATCAATCACTTATAAAAATCATTTTGGTTATAGTCCTTCTAGGACATTGATTGCTAAATGTGTCTCATAGAGTAAGTTGTGCAGCATTCTGATATTTTATGTACAAAGTAATCTTTTTATTCAGTAACTTTTGTGACTTGAGTGATACTTTGTATTAACACATCATGCTATTTTATGCATCATCTTACTTTGCATAATGCAATATAATTAAACAAATCTGTAAATGAAAATATCAGATTCATCACTAAATATGTCACATTGTGATATATTTAGATATTTACTCTGTTTATTACACATATTGATATTCTAAGATGAAAGACACTTATTTTGTTTTACACAGCAGAAACACAGTGGTCATCACGAGTAATGGTATTCTCATTTTACAAGTTCCCATTGACACAACTGAAGTAACAACTAAAGTCAAATTAAAAGTGGAGTAAAAAAATTGTAAAAGTAAATGATATGTGCAGGGCTATCACAAGGTAAAGAGTGTTGACTATTTTTTTTTCTTTTGTTTTTCAGGATGATCTGTCAAGTGATGCAGTAGTTATCCCTCAGGGAGAGGAGCAGCATGCAGATCAGCCACAGGTTCTGTCCTCTTCACCAAAACCTGCTCAGCAGCCGAAACCCTCCACGGGTAAGCTGATGAATGAAAATTATTAATGAGAAATACTTGAAAGAAACTTAATTATTTTTATATATATATATTTATAATTATTTTATAATTATTTTTATCATGCAAATTTTGACTTTATGTACCTCGTATGTTCATTTGGTCTCATGTTGAATCATTACTTTTTTCCCTTTTCTCCAGGTTCTCCTCCAGCAACTCAGTGCAATTTGTGCGGTGGCCCTTCATCCTTAGTCTGCCCATCCTGCGACAGTCAGTCTTTCTGTGATGCATGTGATGACCTGTTTCACCGACATCCTGCCAGAGCCACTCACAAGAGAGACAAAATACAGAAACCCAAACAGGGTATGTCAAATATAGATGCATTATTTTGGCCCTAAGGTGAAACAGTTCAGATATTCAAATGGTGAAGGGAGAGTTGTTCCCAGCAAATGACCTTTTTGTTTTGCACACTCTCTGTTGTTGTTATTATTATATCCTCAGAGTTTCAAAGATATTATTTTGCTTGGCTTCAACACCGCCAGATATCCTTCATGTTTCCATGATAACACATATTCGATAGAGAAATTCCATGTTTTCTTGATCAATAAATATCCTGGAGAGGAAGAACAGATTACATTTTGGATGGTTTACCATTTCTAGATTGGCCACAAGGGGCTGCTCAAAAGTTTAAAATCACTATACACTCTTGTTCATATCTGTGGAATTATTTGTCTGACTGACTTCAAATCGAGTGCAAATGAAAGGTCATGACATCATAGCTGCTTGGTCAATGATTGGGGGCATTCGGGGATATACCCCTAGTTTTCTAGTTTTTTTTATGTTTCTGTCTGTATGTTTGTGGCTGCAGAGACATGCACTATCTGTGGTGTTTCTGTGATACATGCTCAGTGCTCGACTTGTGTCCAGAAATTATGTCACAACTGCGACCGACTCTTTCACTCTCACCCGGATCGTAAAGGACATAACCGGACTATTGTCACCCCAGCAAAAACCTCCAGGTGAGAGGAGAAGCAACCTTTAAACTAAGTCACTAATTCACTTAATTTGATAGTCATGATGAACCAATTGTTAAATTCTCCACTGACATTTAAAATAAAATAATAATTTGGCTTAAGGTAAAATGGACCCTGACACTTTTTAGTTAATTTTTTTTTATTATTATGGTTTAAAGGAAACGAAAAAATCTTGATCATAGAAAATAACTAAACTGTTTTAAGACATGAATGAGCTCATATTGACTGAAACCTTTAATATAACATAACAGATACATTATTGTATAACACTGCATTATTGATTTTTATCTTATAAGTAGATATCCATTTAACAATGTGTAGTTAATCTATCCATATTCAACAGCAGTAAAGATAATGCTGCTCAGCCCTTATCTGTAAAAAGAAATTGAAAATATTGAGTCGAGGACATTTTTTTAATGGATATGAAAACTAAAATCACTTACCATTGACCTGCAAAATGATCCTTTGCCAAAAAAAGACTAAAGCAAAAAATAATGATTTCTTCAATAAAATGAAAGCAAGTCATTTTCAGCCATAAGGTGCTGCACAGATCAAAGATGCTGACCTGAATTTGGAAGACCTTAAGCCATCTTTTTTTATATAGAACAACTTTTAGGATGTTTTAGTTTTATTCTCCGTCAGTCAGGAGAACAGAAGCAGCTGGAATAGAAACATAAATGTGCTGCGTTTGTCTGGTCTTTCAGTCCATCTCTGGCTCCTTGGGAGTGTGCTCATTGCACGACAGTCAATGAAATGCGAGCCGTACTCTGTACGACTTGTGAGCGACCTCGACTTGCCACCGCTGCCTCCATAGTTCAAGAAACTCCAGCATCACCCAATGCAGGTGAGAATAAAATACACAAGAGGAATTGAGATGGCTGTATGCATCTGAACTGAGCCTTTACAAACCCCACTGGGTTTGTTGTTTGGGGCAGTGATTGCCAGATAGTGGGTCCTGCTACAGTATGAGCCATGGGTTGATTGCTTATTTTGGAAAGTGGACAGCTTCCAGGATGTGTATTTAAGTTTTACTTTGTCATGTATCATGTAGAAGTGCTGTAACATGCATCATTGTCTTTGATGTGGTAGTGACTCAGCCTGAATGATGATTGTGTTGCAGAATGGCAGTGTAAGAGCTGTACAATGGTGAACCAAGGCAGCAGCATTCTATGTGAGGTGTGTGAGCGCCCTCGTCTGGCCACTCGACCACCTGTTGCTCCAGTTGTCTCCAGTCCAGGGTCTCTGCCAGACTCTGGAACAAAGGTCTGTATCACAATCAGGAGTCATTTATGATAATGTCACTATAGAAATACATTTTTAATAGAATAGAAGTACTTTATTGATCCTACAATTATCTTTAATACATTCAAAATTATTCCAAAGGTGAAAAGGAAAGGAATTTACAAGTCACCGAAAAAATGGTTAAGATGGTTTGGGTTTAACAAATTTTTGTGTATTTGATCCTTTTCACAGTGGACTTGTCAATTTTGCACCTACGTAAACACCAAACCAACAGTAGCGTGTGAGATGTGCAACATGTCATGTAAAGAATCTGCTGGAGTGTCTCTGCCCCAGTCTCTCCAGCAGAACCCCACCATCACTAAAGAGCCTCTGCAGCCAGGAATGAAACCCCAGCCAAAGCCCCGGGTCAACCCAGAGCTGAAGAGGCAGACGCTGATGAGGGAAGAAGGCCTTACTCTAATACGTCATATTAGGGTAAGCCCACTGTTGGAAATGTTAATATAAAACTATGTCTGTTGGAATTCACGTTGCTGTAAAAAGTATTTGGAGCAAGGATTTCAAACATGGGACCCGCCAATGGTTTCCAATTTGGCCCGTGGGATGCATTTGCAAAGCCCAAATATTCCACAGTGAAGGCTGTGAAGGCTCCTTTTAATTCAGGTTCCACATACAGACCAGTATAACCTACAAAAAAAACAATTACATATTTTCTTCTCATTTTGACCTGGAAAGCATTTTTACATTATCCCTAGAAATGATGACAACTTCTAATTTTTGTCTTGATTTTAGTCCAAAAAATAACATTCAATTATGAAAATATGTATATATACATACTATCCTGTAAGAAAATGTGAAAAACCTAAACGGATATGTACAACCTGAAATGTTTAAAAGAAAACGAGCAAAATTTTAACAAATTTCTGCCCATGAGCAAGCATTTAGTGTCTTTGTAGACGCACTTAAATGTAAGTTTTTTTCAGGTTATTCATATTTATTGGTTCAAATAATTTGTAAAGGTAAGTATTTTTAGAATGTAATGGGTTTTGTTTTTTTTTGCACTAAAACAAAGACAAACATTTGTAATTGTTACACACCCTTGTGTCAAGTCATTGATGATCAATGATATATGAATGGATAGATACTTGTTAGTTCTGTTGTCATGCACATCACAGACATTAAAATGACAGAATAAATAAAATACTATATAAAATCTATAAAATAGCTACAAAGAACAATAAAACTATTTTTTTTAAAGGAGCACTAAAAGGTCAGGATCAAAATGTTGGTCATGTGGATGATACTGCACAACAATTTATTTCTCAGAGACCTACTAGTGAAAGCAACTGATTCAGAAAACAGTGTTTTAACCATTGTACTACTGAGAAATGTAGTTAAAGTAAATGTACTGTTACAACTCTAATTGACCCTTGACCTCTGTAGGAAGCAGAAAAGCGTGGCATCAGCCCCGAGGAAGTGTATGCAGCCCTCTGCATGTGTGACGGAAGCAACGTAAACCCCTGTGATTGGCTGGCATCAGAGCTGCCTCACCTGCTGGATGAAATCTGTGCTATGGCAGCATCAGTGCAGGGGATGCAGACTACAGTGGACATAGATGGTCAGGGGTCTGACCAGATTGGCAGTACTGGTGAAGGAGTGAAGCTGTCCAGAGCTGAGGCCAAACTGGCATGGCTAGCAGCAGGGGGCGACACCGAACGAGCTGTAAAACAGCTGTTGAGAGATCGACAGGTCAAGGTGAGACCATGAAAAGTTACAGCTATAGTGTCATGGCTTCAGCTCTATGCATATTTATTTTGTAGTTGATGGGTATCTAAAAGTAGCATGTCACCGTTTGCTATATGTCAATAGTAACCTCTTGATTCACTGATGTTAGAGAAAATAAGTAGTAACTGAAGCTTTTGCTAAATGAAAAACCTTTTTATGTATTTCAAAAGAAATCCAATATGCAAAATTATAATTTTTAGCAAAAACATATTAGAATTAAAGTGATGAAGGCAAGAGCATTTGTCGTACTTTGAAGTGAGAGAAACAAAAAGATAATACCCTTAAACTAGGCCACAAGGTTTTGTATCGGCACATGGTGAAATGAACCATGAAGCTACAAAAAATGCTCATAAGGATCATACCAACCCAGTGTTTCTCAAATCAGTAGACTTACAATTGGTGGATTAGAAAACAAAATGAGTCTCATTCAGGGCATTAATAAAATGTCTTCAGGTAATATTCAAAAATGATTGAAAGCCAGAGATGCTCGGCATGAATGTAATCCTCAAGGTATTAATAAATTGTACCAACCAAAGGTAAGAAGGACTTTAAAATCAATGTGTATCTCAGTGAGGACAGTAGTGTTGGAATGGTTCAGCAAATTAATTTAAAGATTGTGCAAACAGTTTGTTTGTTTTTAATTCTTAGAAAACAAGTAATTAAGTATTTGGAGGAGAAATTGTGACATTAATGCCCACATCAGTGTGGGTATGGAGTCCAGGCCCATTTATGTTCTTGTCCTGGAAGGATGTGGTGCTGTATTGTTCTGTATTGATGTAAGATGAGAGATGTTTTGTAAGGGGCCGAATTTCAAAAGCAATCCCTTTTCCTTCCCCTTTTCAAACCATATGTCTGTCAAGTTGTCAACTTTTCAGTGTTAAAGTGTGGTAGCAGGTTTGAAATAACTGAACTGAAAAGGACAGGAAACGCATATAATACTGTTTTAGAACCTTTATGGACTACCTATATGGACTGTAGATGAAGGAAACCAAAGTCTTAGCTGAAAAAATTACAACATTTTCTCAGCTTCTCTGAGTGACTTCCAGTTTTCAGACAGTGAAACAAATGAATCTCATAGGAAAGCTGGTGTGTTTGCTGTTAGTGATCTGGAGGAGTATTGTCTGACTCACTGACCCTGGTTAATGAGTGAAGAATGTCAAAACTTAAAACAGCTGTGACAGACTAAGAAATGTTAAAGCTCAGAGGAGAGGAGCTCTTTCTCAGGGGAAGATATTGCTCATTATAAGGAACCATTAATGCTACAAAAATGTGCAAACAGTGCCTGTGAAAACTTGTTTTTGTTTTTTGCTACCTCTGTTGGTGGCAGTACAGTGACTCATCAACATGCCTTAAAACCCGTTTACTAAAGTTGCTGTGTGACTCAAACCTTTTAAGAAAATCCCCAAAATGTGGAACATGGAAAATGTCTGGATATCAATTCTGAAATTAAACTACTGCGATCTCTTTTTGTTGTCATTATACTTGGCCAAACAAATGCATCTTTATTTGTACCAGGTTTTAAAATGAACAAGAAATGAAAGAAAACAAGAGTAGTCTAAAACTATGTCCTACAACTGCAGGTTCCCATTTTTCCTTATTGCTACTTTAAAATGAGCTTTAAAAGTGTTAATATGTACAATCAAGCTCACAGCGATGTGGTTTGGCTCCAGATTTTAAGTAAATTTATTGCCAGACTTCACAAAAACCCTGAGTCCTGTATTTTACAAAGTGCTTGGAAAATGATTAAAAGGATTAAAAAGTCAAAGTTTTTGCCTTTTTACATTCACCAGTTGTATTGATTGGAAACTGCATAATGCAAAGCTTTTTTTTTTCAGAAACATCTTAAAAAATATTTTTTATTCATTTATTTTTAATGGGATGACAGTGTTTTTTCAGTAAAACTGTGCAACCTTTGTTGCCTACAGAGGACAAAAATGCATTGCTGGGTCTCAGAAGGTTACAATTGTTTGGGGCCAGTTCCAATTCTTCCCTTAACCCTCATCAGTAGCCCTTAAAACTAAGTGTTAAGGGCTATTTGTGACTTAGAAACGGGACACCCCTTAAACGGGGCCCGCGTTGTTTCTGCAGTCCCTGAAATGAGGCACAACTTTTATTATTTTTTAAAATATTTGCACTGTTAACCCTGCCTGTTTAATCATAAACCACAAACACAGCTATCATCCACTGGTCCATCAGGTCCACGTCATTGAAATTGTCGTGGACTATCTGTAAATGATTCCTTCAGTTAGAGCTATCAAACAAATAATCTGTAATAATAACACAACCATATTCAGCTGTCACCGCATACCACAGCTCAATGAAAGGTAAACACCAGCTTTAACTATCATTAGATAACTCTGCAGCTACGGGAGATGACATTAGCCTGGTCATTTTATACAATTATCGGCACAAACATCTTATATAGGCTGTTACCTTAATAAAAACAACCACATTACCACCGCGAAAAATTACTGTTTTTGTAACGTTAAGCTAACTTAAACGATAGCTAGCTTGTCCGCACCAGTCGCTATGGACAAAAGATCGTAAAATAAAAAATACATGTTATGCAACATGCAACAATGAGGTATATAATCCATAAAATGTACCTAAACTAAGATAAAACAACGATTTTCGTCATTTTTATATCTCCATTAACAAAGAAAATAATGCATTCTGGGTAACCCTTGCTACACTTCACGAGAGCGCGCATTTTGAGATTGAGGTTAAGAGAGGAATTGGAATTCACCCTTCCTGTGGGATTCCAACATTGTATATTCCTATGTGGTAACTATAATGATGCCACATATGTTCTGTTGATAATTGCTGCTGTCTTTGTGCTCAGATGAAGGAGCTGCACACTCTGGGCTTCAGAGATGTGGCTCGATGTGAAGAAGCCATGCGTCAGAGCGGAGGAGAGGTCAAAGGAGCGCTGTCTCTGCTACAGCGCCCTCTGCTGGAGCCCTTCCACCAGCGCATATGGGCAAACCAGCCTGAGCCACCCATCGATCCCAAACACCCAGACAAACAGGTTTGATCACCCCAGGGCAGATGGCACACACCTGCTTGCCTCTATCTTCCATCACAATATTTCCATGGGTGTGGTGTTTGTTTTTGTCGAGTCTTTTTTCCTAAAGGGATTCACTAACTATTGTCCTTGTTTGCTTCCCTCAGAGGATGTGCAGACGTCTGTTGGCCCTGTATGACCTGCCCAGCTGGGGACGCTGTGAGCTCGTCCTGTCTCTGCTCCAAGATCCAGGCATCACTTACACCCTGGAGGATGTAGTGCAGGCAGTCAAAGAGTCACACGACAAAGACTTCATCAGACGTTTGCTCAACAATGACTGCCCGTGCTGTTTGAGCACCTTCCCCCGCAGCAAGGTGGGTCAAAGAGGACGTTTTTGTCAGGTGATCTGATTATTAGTCCTAACTGAACAACCTATGACATGTCGAGGACCTCATCAGACCAAAACCCAAGTTTTGGGTGATAATCAGTCGATGATTAATTACTTTTTAAAGTAATTATTTTCAATTGGCTGACATGGTATTGGCTCTACTTGATTCTATTCCAGCCAGCTCAGGTACCACATACTATTCCTTGAGGGCATTTCCATTACAGATACTATCGTACCTGGACATCATCGTGAAGTGCCATCAGGCTCACGCTGATTTTATTTTATTTTTTTGTCAGCCATCAAAGAAAAGTCTTAACTTCCACGACTGGCCACAATGTGGTTTTGTAGACTGAATTTAATTTACCGGTCTGTTTACTCTTAACTCCAAAACTATTTTTTTTTTTTTTTTTTTAAATGGCAGGTTGCACATTGATAACGCAATGACACAGAGACAACTCCACTAATCTGTGTCTACGCTGTTTACACACCATGTTATGGTATGGCTTAGAACCTCAGTGAAGTAGATCACAAACATCTAAGACCAGGTTCCATGGGACTAGGTCCTTTTACATAGTGGAAACGGGCCAATACTAGTAGAAACATGGCATAATTGGTTAGTCATTGCAGCATGGTTTGTAAGTACAGTAAAAATAAATAAATAAACAGAGCCAAGTATTAATAGCATGCAAAACATCAAAAAGGAAATGTATCCATTTACACAAATGTTCTTTTTCTTTTGTCATTGGATTTGAAAATCTCTTATAGCAGTTGCATAATAAAGAAGGTTTCAGACACTGTTTCAGTTGAACATACACAAGACAATATAAAAGGGAAAGAGATTTTTACTGTCTAAACACAAATGAATGAAGCAAAACCTCTGTGCATCAAAACATATGATGGAAGCAGACCTAAACTATATTTTGAAATCAGAATATACAGAGGTTTCAATTTGGTTGTGGACACATTTCAGGCTTTTATTAAAACTAATGACTCAACAGGTAAGTTGTTTATAGCTGATGAGTCATAGACGGCATATTCACATTCACGACCGAATTTTTTATTTGTTTTTTTTTTTTTTTGGATGAAACTGGGCACAGATCCCAGGTGGTATAAGGTCAGCCAAATGTGACGATACTGATAATGATGGCAATTTGTTTAGTTAGAAAGTAAAATTATGTCATTGATCATCTCAAATAACAGAAGTACCCTACTATGCGATGAGTTATGTTTAAAAACAAACAAAAAAAACATTAAATTAGCTGAACGTCTAAATGTGTTTAATTTTGCATCCATATTTAAATTAAATGCATTACTTTTCTGTCCCACTGACATGTTCCACCATCAATGCTCAGTTGTTAAGGTTATTTTTTTTTTTGTCTGGTCATTTAGATGCAGTCTTTAACTTCATGTCAATGCTCCGTTTGTCATGAGTGCTTTGGGCAGCATTTCACTGTCGCAGTGAGAGACAAACACATCAGAGACATGGTCTGTCCTGTGTGCAGTGAGCCAGACATCAATGACCAGGAACAGCTGGACAGCTACTTCTCCACCCTGGACATACAGGTACACGGAGAAGCAAACTGAAAACATGCTCATGGGGGCAGTGATTTTAATAACAGACAAAAAAGGGGATCAGTTGGTTATAGTTTGCTTGATTTGTATTCTCAAATCTAAAAACTAGGATCTACTTGGGACTTCTTACACTGTGAAAAGTTATTAAATCTAAGATGTAGTAACATTGTTTTTCCAGCTACGAGACTGTCTGGAGCATGATGTTTATGATCTGTTCCACAAAAAGTTGACTGAACACGCTCTGATGAAAGACCCAAAATTCCTGTGGTGCTGTCATGTGAGTTCCACCCAGTGACACCCCCCCACACACACACACATATACACACACACACTGAACTCTTTCTTCTATTTGGTGTTTCAACAACTTGTAGCTGCAGATTTACACCACCTCCTTTTCATTCATCATGTTTTGGTGATTTTATGGACCTTGAATTCAGTGTTGGCATATTCTCACTGAGATTAAATTACAGAAAGGTTTATTTGTTACTTTAATATCACACTGTTGTCATTACTTCATATTTTATAGCAATCTAAATGAATCATGGTTTTCTCTTTTTGTACCATTGAAACCTTGTCTCCTCGCTCCATGTGTCTCAGTGTACCTCTGGGTTCATCAACGAAGGAGACCACCTAAAGGTCACCTGCCCATCTTGCCGGAAGAGTTTTTGTGCCCAGTGCAAGAAACCAGTGAGTATTAAATAACATACTAGACTCTATCATGATCATTTATAGCAGGAAATCTGCTTTTAGTATGTTGTGAAAGGTGTTGTTTGTGTTCATATGTGAAATACATCAGGGTAGTACTTATTTTAATACCTTTGCAATAATCTTAAAGGCTTTAAAACCTGTACAAGGCCCTGACTCAATCCACATTTTGTCTTTTTCTCATTCAAATAAAGGGTGCCTTTATAATAAAACCGACTCAATATTATAAAATACATATATTAAAAAAAATCAATACAAATGTTATTGATCTCGTCAGGACCAAAGTTTATACAAAATTTGAGTTTTTGAAATAAAATAACTTATGGCTGTTTTTAAGGTGGGGAAACTAATGGTACAAGTGTTGTATTTTTGTAAATGGTGTCAAAGCGAGGAAAAATCTGTAATTTTTACTAGTGATATTAAAAAACTATAAAGTGCTGCAATTTTAGTGCCTTGATCGATATGATGTAAAACATTTTAGAAACAAATTACGACCCTGGACAGATATGATCGTTTGCAACATACTATACCTTTAATATAGCAGCACCACTGCAGACAATTGGAGGATCATCCGAAAAAGACTTGTGACAATCTGAAATGACTGAGATAGGTTTACATGTCCAGCAGCATCATTCATTCATGGGACAAGGCATGGAAGGAGTGGTTAAAAAAAATAAAATAAATAAAGCTCAGACATCAGACAGCCCACATTCTGTTTTGAAGTCTTCACATTTTGGAAATGCCACAGATCTTTCTATGGCAGGAAAAAAAACAGGCCCTCTCTGCTTCCTCAATGACACCACTGACCTCTTTTACATTTCATTATGGCAGCATGACTTTTACTTCTCTTCTGAAGGCCTTTTCCACACTCTGTGTTTTCAGTGGGAGCCTCAGCACCAGGATCTGTCCTGTGAACAGTTCCAGCAGTGGAAGAGGGAGAATGATCCGGAATACCAGAGGCAGGGTTTAGCTGGATATCTGAGAGACAACGGCATTAGTGAGGCTCAACACACACACGTTACGAATATGTTTCAGTTCAGTTTTTGCTTTCATCACTTTCCATAGAGTTGACTCACATCTTACAACTACAAATTGCACAGTAATTTTGGCAATGAAAACACATTTTGGCAGGAAGTATACTTAAATAAACATTTTAGTTTAACGATACATTGAGGCAGTGCTTTTGATTTCCTATCCCCTCATTCTTACTCGCGATGCACCATGGCTACAAAAGAGTTATTCATTTTAAATCACTCTTACCAATAGCCCCTTTTACACAGCACTTCTGTTCCAGGAATATTTCACTTTTATTCTGGAATGTGGTTTGTGCAAATGAAATGGTGGGATCCTTTAGTCCCCACCTCTGTCACACCTCTGGAAGTAGGAACAGAGCTGTAAGGCCAAACAAAATAGCACGTGTGGTTCCGGTCACCCGACCGACCCAATTTTTTTACGACGAAAATGCCGACTATGTAGACATTTTATCAGTTTGTCAAAATAAATTAAATATAATGAACCGGCCGACTGCCGACTCTTATCTTCGAAATTCCCAATGACTGATGATGAGAGAATGTATTTCTCCGTATTTAGTCTGTATTCATGTTTACCAACATCTGTCACCTGTCTGACCACCGTGATTTATGACTAGCGACAACCGACGAGCCATATACATCGTGTCCATGTCCATCAAAACAACCCTCAATGCATGTGATTGCTGCGCGAGTTTTGATTGGCTGTTCGCCTCTTGATGAATCAGAGTACATCGTCTGTTAATTTCCCACTCACTTCACACTTCGTTTGTTTCAAAAACGCCACCATTTCTTTATTAATTGGGAAGATGGTTTCATATCTTTATGGAGCATCTCTTGGTCACAAAGACTTGTGTGCCTGGTGTGGGGAACCAAATGCAAATCCTCTTCCAGAGCTAAAAAAGAAATTTAAAACTGTACTCCCGCTCTGTCAAGATTGTGAGAGGAATGGCAAGAAGCCAGTAACAAAACAGCAGTATGGCAAGAGGAAATAACTTGAACAGTAAATTGACAGCTGTATATGTCCACTAAAGCCTTCAATATTGGGGCCTTTATTTCATTGAAATAATATTTAGATGTGGATAGAATTTATATTTGTACTTAAACTGTATTTTTGTTGAAAAAAAATCAATTAAAGACTAAATGTTGATGTCAAATCAGATTTTATTGTATTTCAATCATCTAAAATTCATTTATGCTCTCTTAAAACATTCTGTAAATATACATGTACATGTACATGGCAAATCTGAGGCAATGTGTTGATTTTCTAACTGCTGGAAAGCATAACTGATATTAAATCTTAATTTTTGGAGCTTCTTTTTAGAAGACGGGTATATAAAATTGTAAATAAAATAAAATATGGATGACCGACCTACCTACCCAATTTTTCCTATCCATGTGATGGGAACCACATATATTATTTTTTTTGGCCTAATAGAGTTAGAATCATGATTCCAGAACACACTATGTAAAAACACCTCATTCCACAACCAAGGTGTGACGGTTTGCTGATGCATTGTGATACACAACCCCCGCACTGGGGACATTTAAAAATAAGCCTGGGTTGTGTACAGTAAACAAACATCAATTCGACCATAAAGATGTGGAACTGGGGAGATACAGAGACCTGCAGCGGATTATCTGTTCAGCCTCCATTGTTGTTTTGAGAGCAGTATACTTGCTATTTCCGAAGCACAAGATATAAGTCAGTGTATGCTGTGATGTATGGAAGTCCAGCCTGGTCAATGGTAGCAAAAAGGTGAGCTCACCATCTCAACTGTCTGGGATCTCTGTCTAAAAGTGGCTACTGATTGACTACTGAAAATGTCAGCCTCTAGTTTTACTGGAGAAGATGACCCACTCTCTTAGATTTATAATCTACAGAAATACTCAGTCCATTCTGACTTTACAGCCTGGTTACTTTACTGTGCTGTTTTTACCTCATAAAAACAGATAAAGTCAAGACAGAACTGGCAACAGCAGCAAAGTTACACTTTTATTTGTCATCGTGCCACGTCATAATTTTAATGTTACGTCAGGTGGAATGACAAGAACATTATCATTTAAACAGCAACAAAACCAAAAGAAGAAAACTAATAAAACTAAAAAACTTAGTTCGACTAGCCTGAATTGTACTCAAAACAAACTGAGCCCTGGTATGAATATGTGCATTTACCTGGTTGTGGTGTTTTCTTCCAGCCTGCCCTCACTGTCGGTTCCAGTATGCTCTGACCAAAGGTGGCTGCATGCACTTTAGCTGCTCCCAGTGCAGGTACCAGTTCTGTAGCGGCTGCAACAACCCATACCACAAGGTGAGCTCATATAAGGCGACAGAACTGGGAAATCCCAAAAAAGCAGGCGATTATGTCATGGAACAATGTCTAGGAACAGATATTCGGTCAGCTTTTAGGGTTAAATCACATGCACAAAGGAGCAGAATACCATATGTATGAGTCACTGACCAGAGTTTGTAATTGCAGCTCAATTATTCAGTTGGGTAAAATGCACAGTCAGCATTGCTTCTTACTTCACACGGTTTCTAATCTCAAATGCTAGATTTTCATAGATCAGAATAAGTTCTATATCTGCCTTCCAAGTAGAGATACAACACTGCATATTAAAGTGTTTAATCATTTCACTTCAGAAAAAGAGATTCTCATTTGTTTTATGTTGAATTACAGACTGTTTGTAAGACGCCTCAGTGTAATTACACCGGTCTACACGCTCACCACCCTCGGGACTGTCTCTTCTACCTCCGAGACTGGGAGCCAGCTCGACTCCAGGCTCTGCTGAAGGTGAATATACTGCTCTGATCTGGAAGATGGAAAGGAAGTCATATGGGACTAAACCAAATTCATGTTGAAAAATACAGTTCATTCCATTTTCTTTGTACTCTACTTTTAAATTGGAAACAAGTTCTTGTTCTTTTTAAAGTCAAGAGAAATCCACATTACCCTGCAAGATTTCCAAAAATATATCTTAAGGCACCCTGTAGGATTTATTTGAAAATGCATGGCAATCCTTTTAAAAATACAGCCAACATAAGGTCTTATTATTTTATTTATTCATTTTAATTGAAATATTTTTTCTCCCTCCTCACATCTCCTCATAGTTCATAAAAGTGATTGTGTGCAGGTGTGTAACTCACTGGTGAAGAGAAAAAAAAAAAATGCCAGAATGAAAACCAGAAGTTGCAATGTATGTATTTTAAAAGGATTACCATGGAGAAATAAAAGCATTTTATTTTCTCACAAATCTAACTGTGCTTTGGAATATATATTAATTTGCATAGTAATGTGTATTTTTCTTGACTTTAAATAGTAAAACACCACAAGTTTCCAAAGGGCACTTGTGAATAATCACCAAGAAAAGCCTGCAGCACTTCCACTTTGTTGCTTCAGTTATTTTTGTTTCTGCACTATTGACTTTTTTTTCTTTTTTCCCCCCATAGAAAAGTGGTGCGGAGTTTAACACAGACCCTTCAAATGAAACTCAAACTGGTAAAACAACTTTTTTTCTATATAATAAATATGTTTAATTCCTCTGGTGTTAGGGTCCTGATTGACTGTTGTAAAATCACCTCTGAAAACGGTTCCATCCAAAAGCAACTCTTTTGTTTGTATAAGTGACAACATTAGCCAAAGCTACTAGTTCCCTAAAAAACACTGTCATATTTTGTACTTCAGAATTGTTGATTAGGTTCATCCCTGAATGTTTTGGTCCCCCCTGAATGGGCGGGCTGTGGCTCAGTTGGTAGAGTGGGTCGTCCAGTTACTGAAGGGTCAGTGGTTTGTGTCCCGACTCTGGCTGTTAAAATGTCAAAGTGTCCTTGGGAAAGACATTGAACCCTGAATTGCTCCTGGTGGGCCTAGCTGTGTGTGTGTGTGTGTGTGTGTGTGTGTGTGGGGGGGGGGGGGGGGGGGGGGGGGGGGGGGGGGGTGAATGGGTGAATTGATCGATTTGCTTTGTTTATTTTGAGCATTCACATAATAATAATAATAATAATAATAATAATAATAATAATAATAATAATAATAATAATAATAATAATAGATACATACATAAGAAAAGATACAATAATAATAATTTGATTTACACCCGAAAAGGAGTGGGAAGAAGAAACGCTTCTTTAATCCCACCCCCATTCTCATCAATAACTTCATATACTCAAGTTCTAAACATTCACTCCTGTCCCTCAACCACAAACCAAACAAACCAAATAAATAAAATAAACGGGCTCAAACTCCTTCAACAGTGTCTAAACCATGGAGCCAAAAATATGAATGGAACACAGAAACAAAACACATTCACACATTTAACAACTAACCTCACATCGTAACCACAGACCAACAATGATGAGAACAAAACTAGCGTAGCACCAATGCTAAAGAACAACACAGAGCAGTGATGGCATAAATAAAGCAGAAGGTAAAGAACAAAGGCATATGAACCAAACAAGGAACAAGAACAGATATTAACAATTTAAATAGAATATTAACGTAACATTATTAAGACCCTCTATTTTTATACTGGGACCAAACCATATATTTATACAACAGTTTAAATGTGTGAATATTTTGCCATTGCTTGTGTTGGATGTCCAACATACGGACACACAAAAACATTCACGAGTGGTTCCAAATTTGGGTAATGCAAAACCTCCAAAGCCTCTCAGATAACGAGTACTCTCTTGATTTTACGTTTTGTATGTTATTTGGTATGCTTCGTATAGGATTATTGATGTGTAATATTTTACAAGATTGTGCATTTTTAATGGTTTTGAACAAATAATGAATGTGAGGCTGATGTAAAGTGCTTTGGATGAAAGCGTGATATAAATGTAGTCCATTTATCATGTATCATTTTTTTTTTCTCCTCTGAATCAGTCAACTGTGGTGTGATGGAGCAGAAAGATGAAGATGGTCAACAGATCGATTCACCATGTGGCCTTGAAACACGACCTGGACAAGCTGGACTGTGCGAGTGAGTGGAATTTAGTCAAGTCCTACTAGGTGCTGCTGGTCTTACCTGATGTACTGGTCTGACACCCTGTGGTCCTGCATGTACTGGTGTTAAACCAGTAGATGGATGATCAGAGCAGTAGATGAATGGTATTAGTGGTGTGTGTGTGTGCGCTGCTGTCTACAGGAAACACTACAGGGAGTACCTGGTGAGTCTGATCAACGCCCACAGCCTGGACCCTGCATCACTGTACGACCCCCAGGAAGTGACCCGAGCCTGTGAGCGATACCAGGTGGACACTGACAGGGGAGATAACGAGGACGACAACGCCTACTATACTAGACTGCTGAAGGTCACACTGCAACATCATTCTCCCCCTTGAGTCTTTCATCTCTACCTCCTCCCTCTACTCCTCCTCTTTCCTCTCCTCCTGCTCCTACTCTTCCTCCTTCTTCTTCTACTCCTCTTTTCCTGCTCTTCATCCACTCACCTTGTTTTTGTTTTCTTTTCTTTACAGAAACTGATGGAGGTTCCTCTAGGAGAAAAAGTTCCTCGTAACAAATGAAGTCATCTGTGGACAAACGCTGGTGGTGGGTTTGAACTTTATACTCTGACAGATTATCAGGTGTTCATTAAACAAAGGAGGAAAAAGACTCTGATCTGTGTCTGAAAACTTCTGTTCTCTACACGTTCAGGAAGAAACTGATTTTAAGTAGAAAAGCAACAAGCAGTGTTTCAACTGTCATTAAGAAATCTGAAGATGTCATATTTTTGTGTTTGATCATTTACCTTTTGTACATTACAAAGATGTGATTAAATTGAACCAGTTTAAAGCCAAAATACATTTGAACTTTTTTAAAAGACTGAGATTCTTATGTGTGGGTCAGGTCCTTGTTTTGGGTTGAAATTTAACTCGATATAAAATAATTCATCTGTGGAAGCTTGTATCTTACACTTGAAAATGGTTGGTATTTTATTTTTCCCTTAAGTGGCAGTGATGTAATGTCATTTAATATTAAAAAGTAATTTAATCAACTTGTCTACTAGTATTTTCTGTCTCCACTCTGACTTTACTACATTTATTCTAAGGTTACATTTAACTTCCACTATAAAGTCTAATAGACTTAAGGTATTCATAATGCACACATTGTCAAAATGTGAGTATTTCATGTTTTTTTTTTTGTTTTGTTTTTTTAATGAAACAATTTCTCAAAAGTGAAATAAAATAAGTTGATGTAAAATATCAGCAGGTTTTGTTGAACTATCTCTGACTATACAGTAGTTAGTTTACCATCTTGTCCTTAGACTTCTCTGAATTAAACATTTACTGCCATTAGATATGACAAGAATGTAACTGGTTCAGGTTAAGGGAGCATTTTGTAAATGAAACAAAGAAGAAATTATTTCGTCAGAAGGTGTTTGAATATTTAGCATGGGCTCCTCCACTGATTTTTTTTTTTTTTTAAATCAGCTGGTTATGTATGTTTAGTTTAAAAAACATTCCATTATGTTATGATTGTATTTTATAAGAACTGACAACCTTTTCTTTTCCTGGTTTCTATTGTTACTTGACCAAATCAAATTTGGTCAAGTAATATAAAAGTGACATCGTAAGTATTTTACTTTAGTTTGTAAAAGAAAAGTCTGTTTGGGGCAGCTTGTTCCCTTGCTGTTTTCTCCCTCATGTTTCTGATCTTAAAACCAGCAAACAATTTTTTTGTTGGAAAAAAATGCAGATACCTTATCTCAAGTGGAATGAATGTACCCTATTACATTGTCTGCAGAAACTCAATAAATAGGGAAAAAAACAGCTGGGTGTGTTTTGTGATGACCATAATGAAGGCCATAGACTAGAAGGCATTGGTCTACCTGTTGTAATATTATAATGTAGGAAGGTTAAGTTGTGACAGAATCTATTATATGTGTGTGTAATATTTTTAAACTAACTTACTGTTCTTAATTTTTAAAATTGCAATACAATGTCAATACAAAGCACGAGTACGCTTCAGATTATAACTCTCAGTACATTACATGATCATATAAGAATGTTTAAAGAACTGAAAAAAAAATCTAAAACAAGGAAATAAATAAAAAGAAAAAAAAACCTGCCATCAACTGAGCCAAGTTCCAAGTTTCTTTGTAAAAACACACCTGCCACGGACAAATCAAATCAGGACAGTAATCTCATTTCTACACGTATATACGATTAGTTTTTAGATATAATTGCACAACAATTTTTAAGAGCAATCAATTTCTCAAATTGTAATTAGATCCATGTTCTGTGTCAAACATAATCTTGCTACAGACATGTGAAATTCTGCCCATTATAACTAAAGGGGGAAAAGGTTTAAATATTCCTAAAATTCAATCAATAATTTAGCTCCTCAAGTGTAAATAAATCAACAAATAAACAAACACAATAGCCATCATCCCCTCATCTACAAATGAAAAAAAAGTGATGAAAGGAAAGGAAAAGGGCTGTTTGCAGTGTAATAAACAGAATCCTGTCCCTTTGTCGCCCCCTGGTGGGCGTGTCGCTGCTCTGTTCTGTGAAACCACGTGATTTCTGGGAAGAGGAGCGTCTTTTGTAAGCAGAGATCTGCAGCTCTGTCTGTGTACAGCTCAGCTCAGTCTGTCCGCAGCTGCAGCCCACGAAACGCAACTCAACGGTAAACGAAACTTAAATCTACTTCCTTTATTTAACACCTTTACGTCTATTTTTTTCCACTTAATTGTATCGTGTGTTTATTTCTGTGTCTTGGCTAAATTAAAAATACGGGTTTTTTTGTGGTAAGTTTAGATAGAAATGTTTCTACTTAAAGTCAAAACAGACGCTAAATATATCAGATTTGCGTTGGGAAGTGTATTTTTTTGTGCTGTTTTTGTTGTTTAATGTAAGATTTATTGTGATATAAATGTAAATATGTGGATGGTGTTGCGTTTGTTCAATTATTTACTTGTTTGTTTGTTTGTTTGTTTATTTGTCAGTGTGTTTACAGGTTTTAAGGAGCCATGCCATCAGGTAAAGTGCGTTCCTCTCGCAGACTGCGCTCCTGGATAGTCGAACAGGTGTGTTTTCAGTGTGTGTGTTTTCAGTGTGTGTGTGTGTTTTCAGTGTGTGGGCGTGTGTGTGTGTTATTTTGGGAGTAGAAGGAGGGAGGGGGAGAAGGAAAGGGAAGAAGACAAAGCAGCAGAACATAATCATCTGGTTCACTGCTGGGTGGGCCTGTCCACTTTATGCTTCATTTTAACCTCAAATATGACTGAAAATTAACAAATTGCTGTTTTATTTTATTTTTTTAAAGAAAGAAAAGGGGGAAAAAACATCAATTCCACTGGTTTTTCCATGTCATTTAATATTTTACAAACTAAGCATCTGATTAGTTATATTAGTAAGTTATATTATTTTAATTGTGATGTATTTTAATGGTTTAAATGATACATCAGAATTTCAAATGATGACCTTTACTCCTTAACTGCACAATTTGATGTATTTGTGTTTAATTTGCCTCCATTTTCTGTAGTTTTAGAGCCAAATATTGAAGTAAAAAAGTTTATTCATGTTATTTAGCATTAAGTTAAAGATATGAGAGATGTTGCGTGTGGCAGTAGCTACTTATTTACATGTGTAATGCAGTTATTAATAGGATGGAAATAAGTGAAATGCAAACAGACATGTTCCTCATGCTGCAGTCAGAAATGCATTCAGAATGAACTCACAGGATCAAACCCACTGACAGTGTCTGTGTCTGTTGCAGGTCAGCAGTGGTAAATACCCAGGCTTGGTCTGGGACGATGATGACAAAACCATGTTTCGTATTCCGTGGAAACATGCAGGGAAGCAGGACTTCAGAAAAGATGAGGACGCCGCCATCTTCAAGGTACATCGTCTTAAAAAAAAACAGCACAGCTAAAGTTCAGCTGAGGTCAAGGGTCAACATATGACACTCACATGCAATTCAGGGTCTCCAGTGTTTTAGCACGAACCTACCATTTGTCCATCTGTCTGTCCTTCCGTATGTCTTTCCATCCATTGGTGCCCATCTATAAGTCCGTCCGTTTGTCTTCCTGGGCGTCTGTTGCTCCTGTGTTGACTCAGGTCCAGAGTTTTACATGTTATAGTTTTTTTTTTTCATTCTTCCAGTAATGATGCTAATGCTAAGTCTTATTCTATTCAAAGTGTTTTCAAAGGATCTGAGGAGTGTAAAAAGGAAAACCCTGATAGGATGAATTCTGACTTTGTTATGAGTCAGTCAAAGTCCATCCCATTTATTTTGTCAGTTTTGAGTTTATTGTTTGGAGGGTTGGCTCTAAAATACCATGAGAGTCAAACCCAGGACCATCTGGTGCCTGGCAAATGTTCCACCAGATAATGTTGGACTGAAAAAGAACTGCACAAGTATGAGTTATGAACCTATAACACAGGTCTGGAACTCTGGTCCTACAGAACCTTCTTGTATATTTTATAGCAGGGGGGCCCCAATCCTGGTCCTTTAGAGTTTCCCTCTTCCAACACACCTGACAGTTATTATCAGGCTTCTGCAGAACTTGATGAGAGGTTTATCATTTTAATCAGGTGTGTTTGGAAGAGGGCATCTAAAACATGTAGGATAGTAAATAGAAGGGGGTAACTTAAGTGTTTGGGTGGTGCCTTTTAAATACTGTGAGACTTCAGACTGGATAAAGAACATTCAGTGAATAAACCGGTGGTTTGCAGATGCATTTAGTTAATTCAATTCCATTTTATTTTATTTATAGACTTATTTTATTTATAGCCTTCGGCATCAGGGTATTGTTTGGCCCCGTCGGGAAATATTTTTGTGATAGTAACGCATGTGCTATACATTATCCTGTTTATAATACGGGTTATTAAAGCTTATTACTGCTACTACTGTAACAGATTGGATAAAATAGCCGTTACAATGTAGCGAATATTTACTTTCAAAATGGCCGAACTACCTGCGGAGTGATATGGTGCCGTGAATCTGAAGTGACAAAACTCGTTGCCATTGGCAGCGGATGTTCATGGTGCAGCTGGCGGTTATCGAGAGAAAAAAATCCGCTCACAAAACGCTGGGAGCATTCATTCAAAGTGAATGGGAGCAACATTCTACAGGGCCGTAGAATAACAACAACAAAAAAACAAAATAAACCACAGAAATAGATAAAGTCCCAAGCATCCCCTGTCCTTAGACCCTCCTTCTTGGCAAGAACAAAGTCCAAAACCCAGTGGGAAAAAAGAAGAAATCTTGAGGAGAACCACACTGAAGGAGAGATCCACTCCCATAGACAGACAGATGGACGTCCACTTGTAAATGAGGAAGTTTTGTAGTTAAGGGGAACTGATTTGACAGCAATATGTTTTGGGAATTTATTGGATAAATATCACTTCAGATGCTTCTGTTAATCTATATATGACACACATCCATATGGACTTTAAATGACAGTGAAATGAGCAAGAGAACAAGGTTAAAATGAGAACAAGGTTAAAATGAGAACAAGGTTAAAATGAGAACAAGGTTAAAATTAGTTAAATTCAGCTGTAAACGAAGTGGAAATAGGTCATCTACAGTACTGGCTAACAGTACTAGACCAACATTAGGTTTATTGGTATACTTATTATTATTATTATTATTATTATTATTATTATTATTATTATTATTATTATTATTATTATTATTATTATTGTTATTACTATTATTTTTATTATTATTTGTTAGTCTGTACTAAGATTTAATCTGATATGTGTGAAGTATGTAGAGCAGAAAAACTACAGCTTCATGGAAAAAAACAGATTGTTTAGTTTGCTATTCATTTGTACTTAACATGTCTTTATTAACTGTTTTCTTGAGACAATATAAGATTTATTCTCTTCATTTTCTGATGTTTTATTCTGTTTTCATTCTGCACATGTCAGCTGTTTGTGTTGATTCTTGTCATGGGGTCAGAGGTCACACTAAACATTGACTTTAACCTTTAGAATCCACCTAGTTCAGTCCTGCGTCATAAAAACACACCTGATCTCTGTAGACATGCCCACATGACAACTTCTTTTTCCTTTTTTTTTTTTACTAACATTAAATAAGACTTCTCAACACAGCCAGTGAAGTGAATGAGATTCAAGTACAAAACCCATTCAAGGATTGTCTCCAAATTACACCATTATTTACAAAAATGTAATTGAAGTAAATCAATAATGTGTGATATTGAAATCAGCAATGGGTAAATATGGAGGAACATGTGACCAGTTGGACCAGGATATGCAGTTGATATACAACATATAATTTGGTCAATAATTAGAAAAATGTGTTTTTTCACTCCATTTCACATGAAAATCCATATTTGTTTAGTTCAGAATGAGTCTGACAATAAAGAAAACTCAATTGTGAAACTCTTTACTCTCATTCCCGGACCGTGCAGGCCTTTCTGTGTGGAGTTTACATGTTTTTCTCCCCATGTCTGGATGGGTTTCCTCCAGGGGGCTCCAGTTTCCCTCATCACCCAAAAACATGTTTGTTATTGTCAAATCCTCCAGCAGGTGATTCTGACCATTAGTCTGTCTCTACAGCTGGAAATGGGTCCCACATGGTTGCCCACTGCTCCTTACAGATGCCACAATTAGAAGGATGGGTTAAATTTCATTGTACAGTGTATAATGACAAATAAAGTACTTTATTTTACCTTTACCTTTAAGTTTGTTTCCATCTGAAGTCACAAAGAAGGCATCTTTGTCATTAAATTCTTCATCCTGGTTTGTAAAAGGGTTGATATGTTAAAGACTAAACCAAATTGGAGGAAATGTTCATTAAGGAAAATTTGGTGTGTTTTTTTTTTTGTCTGAGATATAAACAAATAAGTTAGTTGAATCTGTGTATCATTCGTTTTTCAAAATTAAACCAAAAATAAGACAATGAAAAAACAACTCGTTTCTTCATTATTTTAGTTTAGGTTTTTAGTTTATTCATTCATTCATTATCTGAACCCGCTTTATCCGCACTCGGGTCACAAGGAGCCTAATCCAGCTACAATGGGCGAAGGCGGGGTACACCCTATATGAGACGCCAGTTCATCGCAGGGCTGAACACATATAGACAAACAATCACACTCACATTCACACATATGGACAATTTTAGATTAACCAATTAACCTATCAGTGCATGTGTTTGAATGGTGGGAGGAAACCGGAGTGCCCGGGGAGGACATGCAAACTCCACACAGAAAGGTCTGGTATGGGATTCGAACCAGGGTCCTTCTTGCTGTGAGGCACGAGTGCTAACCACTGCACCACCGTGCCGCCCTTTAGTTTATTTCAGTCATATATTCACTTCAAAGCAGCAAAAAAGAGAGAGAACAATACAGAGTTTAACTGAAAAAGTTCCAAAACCAAAATGAAAAAACTGATAACAATCCGTTTGATTGAGTTTAGTCTCATTTTAATCATATTTAAACTAAGAAACTCCATTATAGTGACTGTTTTAATGTTAGCATGGGTGTGTTTTTAATGTTTGTAATATTCTTTAATGTTCAACTAAAGCTGCTCTGGTTGGAACTTGGTCCGCAGGCATGGGCCGAGTTTAAGGGGAAGATGACGGATACAGAGCAGGACAACCCGGCCTCATGGAAAACCCGTCTGCGCTGCGCCCTCAACAAGAGCCCAGAGTTTAAGGAAGTGAACGAACGAGCCCAGCTGGACATTTCTGAACCCTACAAGGTCTACCGACTGGTTCCCATCGACGAACAGGGTGAGACGCCAAGCACACGCCTACGTCTGGTACTGCTTAGACTGGACCGCTCATTAATATTCATATGGAAGGAATGAGAATGCATGACTTTACTAAGAAAATAACTCAATCAATGGCAATATATGGAAAAATTCTTCTAGTTTTTATCATTTCATTGCATTTTTGATGTGATTTTCTTACTTTGTTTTCTATATTTATTTTTGCCTTCGTCTCTGAGCTTCTTCTTTTTTTTCACACGTACATAAGATAGAAACTTGTCACTTGTAAATATGGTAAATATATTCACTCGTAACGATAAAATGGAAGAAAAACCTTTTAATAATATTTAAAAACCAAGGGAAGTAAGTGGAGTGTTGTACATTTCGTGTTTTTTTTCACTGTATGAATGTTTGGTGGTGGTCAGAGGGACCGTAGGCACAAAATGGCTGCCACGATTCTGTCAGTCTGCCCCAGGGCAACTGTGGATACGAATGAAGAATAGAAGTCTAAACCATTATTATTATTATTATTATTATTATTATTATTATTATTATTACTTTCTTCTATTTAGCAAAAATGCTAATGAATGAGAAGGAAGATGTATTGCACAACATATCATATCATATCAACAAAAATTAAATACAAAACAAACATTACAATGAATATATAAATAAATCTAAAATGAACAATATTAAATAAAACAAACCAGAAATCATTAATAATAATGATAAGATGAGATCAGATTAATATTCCTAAAGAATATTATATTTAAGGTCATATGTTTAGGACCCAAACTCATTTACATTTCGATTGTCATTTTGTAGTTTGATGAAATTATTTTGAATCAATTATCCTTTAATTACACCAAGGAGGTATTAAATTCAACTGTTTGTCTGTCTGTCTGCAGGATTACGCAAAAAGTTCTGAACGTATTTTGATGAAACTTTCAGTAATGATAGATAATGGGGTCAAGGAAGAACCCATTAGATTTTGAGCAATGAAGGTCAAAGGTCAACAGCTAAAACACATCAGAGGTAATATGTCAGGATTCAGACAAGATAGAATCTCACAGTTTTGTTTTTTGTTTTTTTTTATTCACATCATCTCACCTTCAGACATCAGATGAATCAACACCTATGACTCCATCACGTCACATGTGAATGAATAATCAATCCTTGGTGGGGGTCTGCTGTCTCTGACTGCCTTGTTACTACAGTTATGTGTAAAAAATGCTTGTTCAGAGGAGACACAAAATGGCAAACTTTAAGTCTGACTAAAAACTGGAAATGTTTTACACATTATTAAAATTATTACAGATACCATTGAGTTTTATTGATCCTCAGGGGATTATATATTGTAATTATAGTCATTGTTGGTGTCGGCAAAATACTTTATTTTGGAGGTGAATAATGATGAGTCATCTGTGCAGGATGTTACCCATCAGACCAGTTTTTGTTTTGCTGTAAACATGAGGTTTTGCTCAGACACATTATGCCTCCTTGTTCAGGCCTTAGTCATCTCTGCAGACTGTATGTGTCGAAGCTTGTTTGTTTGTAACATCCTCTCTGACCTGCCGCAGACCAACTTCATCATCTTCATTATCTTCATCATCACTCTGCTCTTACCCACTTAACCCAAACGCTACCGTTCCTTCCTCTCAACAGGAAACTCTACACTGTGTTCCACACGGACACAGTTCTTTTCTCTGATTTGCGTGCTTTGCATTGGTTGGTTTTTTTTGGGGTTTTTTTTGTCCTGTCTGGTTTTTCATAAAGTTGAAGACAAGCTTTATCTAATTTAAGGAGATTGAGGTTGACTCTTTAGCTGCTGAGCTTTTCTTCTTTTGTTCTGAGGCCAAATACAGTCGGGGAAAAAATTATTAGACCAACCCTTTTTTTTTTTTTTTTCTCTTCAGTTTCTTGTTCATTTTAATGCCTGGTTCAACTAAAGATCCATTTGTTTGTACAAATATAATAATAACAATAAAAGAGTAGTTTAATTTCAGAGCTGATATTTATCCATTTAACATTTTTTAATATATAATAACAAAAATCACTTCAATTCTTACATCAATATCTATGGTATTGTTCTGACAAAACCAGTGTTTTTATTCATTCCATTTCTGTTTAAGACGCATGAGTTAGTACCATTGTTTCTGATGGTCAACTCTCAACCTCGTAACCTGATGCATTTGCACATTTAAGTCACAGAAGCATCAAGTATAGATTAAAAGTTTCTTAATTAATGAAACTGCTGATTGCTTTATACTGATAAACTTCAGCTTTACTTTCTTACCTTTTCTGTACAAATCAAACAACCAGACTTTAATGTAGTTGTACTCTGTTAAAAGAGGCCAAAGTCCACCTCGTGCATATCCTCTGATAACAGGAAATGTCACCCGTTTAGAGTTTCATAACTATATTTTAATGCAGCAGAAGGGAAATCTTTCTTCTTCATTTTTTTTTGCTTCCTGACATTAACCTGAGCTAGAAACAAGTGAAATAAGTACAAAGTAAATCAGCTTGAGTCATGAAATGATAGTTGTGTGATAGTGTTTGCTGTAGGGGAGTAAGTTCAGCAAAAGTCAACATAATAAATGAGAAGAGTTTGTTTTCTGGGAGGATTCACTTTGTGTCTATTAAAGTCCTTTATTTAAAAAAACAAAACGTATTCATCATGTCATAAAGGTGGCATGCACTGAAATAAGTCTGTCTATAAGAAATAATTCTATCCTTTCTCACCAACAACAACTTTATTATGAAGTAATCTGATTACTGTTTTGTTTTTTGTTTTTTTACAGTTTATTATTCCTTGAAGAAAATGTCACAAAATATATGGATGTTAAAACAATCTACTATTAAAACAATTAATCAAAATAAAAATCTTTATCTTACTCCGAGTTGTGAATAAATAAAAACATCCGTTTCTCACATTTAAGAATCTGTGACCTGCAGAATTATTGGTAGTTTCGCTTTAAAAACTCCTTTTATTAATCATCAAACTAGCTGCCATGTAATATGATTTAAGAATAATAATAATAATAGTAATAATAATTGCATAGATATACATACTGTTAATATTGTGTCTATTCATATTAACCTCTGCCAAGGAGGTATTCATTTACACAAAAACTACTGGACCAAGTTCTATGAAATTTTCACAAGGGGTGCAAGCCAGTCCAGAATAGATCCCATTAGATTTTGGTGAATGTAGGTCAAAGGTCACAGTCGCAACTTTAGAGACAGATGAGGCAAATGAGGTAAAAATATGTGTGAGGGGCCAGGTTTGTTGTTCTACTTTTTTTCTTGTTTCAGTTTTTGCACCGTTTTCTATTCTATTTTATCTTTTTATTTTTTGTAATTTGATATTTACTTTATTCTTATTTTCTATTCTATTCTAATCATTATCTCTTGTGGTTTAGTGTTTGACTTTTATGCCATTTTCTTTTTTTAACCTTCTATTTATTGGTTTTTTATGTGTGTGGTTTTTTTTTTTTGTTTTTGTTTTTATACAAACAGACAAACCAGGAAAACAAACCCCCTCCCAGGCACATGTTTGTCCAGATTACAGGAAAGACAAACTTTATATAGACAAGTATTTCCCCTACAAACATTTGACCTAATTTGATCCATCTCTGATCATTAAAAAAATGGGGTAACAAATAAATAGATAGTAAAGAAATGCAAAGTATTTTCCAGTTTGAGGAAATCGAGCACTTCCTTTTAGAGAAGGTTGGTGAATATGAGGATGAGGGGAGGAAAAAAGTTCCCACTTAAACAATATAAACCTCCTGGACAATAAATATGTCAGTTCACTCAAGTCCTTATTAACAGAATAAACTGTAAATATCACAACACCAAACATTAGGAAGCATTTTCTATCCTGTTACTGTTGATAGTAACCATTAAACCTTTATGGCATTTTCTCTCCATGTTTAGGAGTGGAGGAGCCGGAGAAGAAGTACAAAGAGAAAAAGAAGCTGAAGAGGAGGAGGAACAGCTACAGTCAGATTAACCACAGCACCCCCGTCAAACAGATAAAGGAGGAGGTCACACCACAGCTGGTCAGTTCAACTCACATTGGGCCTGTTTACATAAGAGTTTTTATTCCTGTTTAATTCGGAATAAAGGTTAATTCCTCTTTTAGATGACCAAGTAAATACCTAATTCCAGTTGAAAATGACTATTCCAAATTAAACTTCATTCAGAATAACATCACTAGTTTATTCCACTCTTAATTCTTAATTAATTAATCTGACATGGAAACAGTTAATTATTTAACATTATTCCTGTCATTCTGCTCCTGGTCTTGATTTGATTTGATTTGATGTGAATGATTTATTTTGAACATGTGCAAAGTGCAACAATAATAATAATAATAATAACAATGACATGTCCGAAAAGGAGTAGGATGAAGCATAAGCGCTGACACATATTTCACGCTGCCGGCATTAGTATGTTGATTCGGTCAAGCTGCTACTTCATGATTATTACAAAATAAATGCCAAAAATCACATGTAATATCTGGTCTAATATTTTGATAGTTGAAACGAAAGCAAAATAGGAACTGGACGCCATTGTTTTCTTCCAGATGTTAAGGCGTTCTGTCCAATCACAACCCTCTGTACCTCTGGCTCTGAAAGCCTAATGAACTAAAGCAGAATACACCTGTTTCCATAGAAACCTTTATTCGACATTAACATTTCCATATAAACATGAAAGGAATAGCTTTGATTCCAAATTATTTCATACAGAATAAATAATTCTGAATTCAAAAACATCATGTAAATGTAGTCTAGAGCCACCCCCTGTCACTTTCCATGTCGCTGATTGGCTATTGTGGCTGAATAGGGCGTACCCTCACCTCTGAATAGCCACTCAAGGACCAGGTACTTTACCTATGAATAGTGATAGGTGTGGCCTCAGCAGGTCCAGATGTCAGTAAGTGCAGAGATTTCTTTTCACCCTCTTTAAAAAGGGTCAGCTATATAATTTTTTTAATATACATATTATAATTTTTGTAACCAAGCCAATGTAATAAAGGCTTTTTAATTTTTCATATATAAGAGAGTGCCTTGGAATTAGCTCTTTTTGTCTTATATATATATATATATATATATATATATATTTGAAAAGTAGACGTTTCAAGGTTTTTAATAGAGAAGTGTCAAATTGCCCGTCGGTGGCCACTGTTTTAAACAACAGGCACCTTCAGGTTATATTTAGTTTAGTTTAATCAACTCTGTAAATTGAAATGAAATAATATGCACTTTCAGGTTATATTTATTGTTTTTGTCTCATGTAGTCGTTCAGAGCATTGAAAACTAACTTTGTTCAGTTTGCCTCACTACCTGCAGATTATTTTCTTCTATGCTGAAGCCAAATAAGTCCAGTCCACTTCCCCAAACAGCTCTTCCTCTGTGACAGGATATTATGTCAGATTCACCAAAATTATTCACATTTCAGAGAAAAACAACCTATCAAATATGAGACAAAACTCAACACGTATATACGACATTAATAAACATTTGTTACTCAGTAAAAGAGACAAAATACATGCCACCCTTCCATGCAGTACTGATAAAATACTTCTTGTGAAATGTTTGTGACAATATCATTTATTGTTGATAGATAAAGTAGAACTAGGACATGTAATCATTGCCAAAGGTGAATACTGATGAGTATAAATAGGATAAAATACAGTGGAATATGAGAATGTAAAAACAGTGTATTTAATAGTTCTGAACAAAAGGCTCCATACATCCTGCTTCTGCCATTTAATAATAATTAAAAAAAAAAAAACTTTTAACTTCAGTTAAGAATTAAATTTTTTCTTTAAATAGCTCTTGTAGATACTGTTTTAAAGTGGTATTATTTTGCAATTTAAAGATGAGACCTTTTGTGAACTGCACTGAAGCAGTTTGTGCTGTTTTTCTACAAATCCATTGTCTGAGAATAATTTGAACCTGGGTTAGTTTACTTTATTCTGGTTCATGTGGTTGATCCAGTTCAGTCTGTGGAGATTCTGAATTTAACTCATTTAACAAATTGGATAGAAAATAGTTGTGCAAAACCACTGGGATAGTTTTTAAAAAGGCTAAATGTTAAGCTTTTTTGTTTTTTTTTTATGTCTAGGTTAACAACCCAGATAAGGCACTGTTTGTGTGTCAAGATAAAATCATAATAAATACATGAATAAAATAAGTGAATGAATAGAAAAATAAAATAAAATAAATAAAATAAATAAAATAAATAAAATAAATAAAATAAATAAAATAAAAATAAAAAATGAAAGCAAAATGCAAAAAAATTAGAAAAAGGAAAGAAAAAAAGGGAAAAGAAGAAGAAGGAAGGGAGGGAAAAAAGAAAACAACAACAAAAAAAACTCTATTTGTTACCTACTTTCCTATCTGCTCATTTGTTTTTAGTTTTTTTTTTTTTTCTTTTTTTTGTATATATGTCTATGTTTAGTACTTCAGTTATTGATTATTGGTATTGTTATCATTGTTATTGTTATTATTTTATTTATCATCTTTTTTGTACTATGCACTATATTACTACAAGATGTATTTAGGTTGTTGAGGAAGTGAAGAAGGGGTAGGATTAAATAAGCTTATGCTTCATCCTACTCCTTTTCGAACATGTCATTGTTATTATTATTATTGCTGTATTGAATATTGTTGCACTTTGCACATGTTCGAAATAAATCATTCAAATCAAATCAAATCAAATCAAATCAAGATGATTAAAAATTATTAAAACTGATCAAAGATGATCAGAGATGATCAACCATGATCAAAGTGGCAAAGCTAAATATGTTTGCATTCCTATATAATTAATAAATAAACCTTGCTGTGTTTTTGTTTGTATTCTTGGTTGTCATCCATTGTCAGGACAAGTTATGATCCAGATAACGAACTATAAATCCTAAATATGACTTTGGACCTGTAATCACCTAGTCTTCAACTGTACATGTTTGTGTTTCTCAGATTCTGGAAACTATTTTAGCACCAAATGACATCCCTGTTGACACAGAGGAGACCGTTGAGAACGTCACCACCATTCTGACCAGTGAAGATCATATGAACGATGCAGGTGCACCCCCCCTCCACACGTTTTCACTATAAACAGTTTGCAGCTTTTAAACAAGGGGTGTCAAACATGCGGCCCGGGGGCCAAATGCAGCCCACCAAACGTTCCAATGCAGTCCCTGGGCTGAAGAACATACAGTAACAACCTAAAAAATATTCATATATGAAAATATATGATCTTTTCTTCTCAGTTTTTTCTCTGTCTATAAAGAATGACAACTTAAAATGTTTGTCTTTGTTTCAGTGGAAAAACCAACACTAAATTACAGTACAGTACATGTCAACAATTGCTGTAAAATGCAGTTTTGTATGTTTTCTTGGTCATCAGATATGACCATATTTGGACGTTCAGAGTCTGTAGGGTTATGGTTACCATGGAAACACAGTCAGTCAACAATATGAGTTTCACAGTAAAACCCATGGAGTTGGATCAATAACAGACCATGTTTGTTTTTAGATGATGATAGTTATTTTTCTTCCTTTTTTTAATATATATGATCAATCAATTAAACAAACAGAAAATACTGTAGATGATTTCACTGGGAAAAAATACAAAATTCAGGGGATATTTTTATTTAAAATATGGCGATCAACCACTTAGGAAAAGTTAAATAGAGATTAAAACCTGACTGAAACTGCCATGAAAGTCACACTGGATCCTTATGGGTTAATAATAACTGTTTAATAATGTAATAGAAGCGTCGATCGTCAAACTCTTACAACAAACTGAATTGTCAGCACTATGATCTCTCAGCAACCTCTATGTTTACAGATGATTTTAAAGGGTATAAACTTTTATAATTTGCTGATACGCTTATCGATCCAATATTTCTAGTTACTATTGATTTGTTTTTTTTCTCCTAATTGGTTGCATACTTCCTTTTTTTTTTCTACAAGGAAAGTGCACCATTGTTTTACATGACGTAACTACTATCACAGGTTCTAATTTTGTTCTTATAGTAATGTGAAAGAAATAATTATTGACAGCAAAGAATTGAGTGTTTCACTCATTTTTAAGAATACAACTTAATGCTTGACCTTTTTTCCATCAGTACTTTGGCCACAGTTGACAGATCCTTTAAAACCAGTACCGCTATAAAAAAAACAATAGAACAGGAGCTTTTCTTTTTTTCTTTTAGCACCAGGTTTCAACATCCATCCTTAGTTCAGGTATAATATAATATAATATAATATAATATAATATAATATAATATAATATAATATAATATAATATAATATAATATAATATAATATAATATAATATAATATAATATAATATAATAATATTGGCTGCGACTTTACTTATTCTACAGTTAAAGTCTCTTCTCTTCAAGAAATGATCCCACCGTTGGCGTAAACGCTTTAAATGCCATTTCTATACTTTTCAGTTTGAAACAGAAGAAACACTGTTTGCTGCCAATAATAGTAAAGAAAAAAAGATGTTCCATAGTTTCATCTGTTAGAACTGAACTGACGACGTTTACAAAATTCACCTCAATGTGTAGTGCAGTTTCTTTTATTGTTGTACACTATTTTATTTTTAGTTGTTTTTCACGCTGCTGCTACAATTTCCCACTTTGGGACCAGTAAAGTATATGGATGCATCTAAAAGATAAGTGTCCTGACATGTTTTTAACCCCTTGTCTCTGCAGTGGTCACTCTGGATGTACGGATTGAGGAGAGTGTCCCCCCTCCAGCAGCAGGTAAAAAAAAAAAAAATGCAATGTTTATTTTTTATTCATTTCATCTGCATTTTTCATTATTATATTTATTAAGTTTTGTTTGTTTGTTTGTTTGTTTTACACAGAATACACAAACAATACAATACAACAATGACTGACTGTGGCATTGAAAAAAAAACAACTTGTCATTGTAGAAAACATTGCATTGGCATTGTAACAGGTAACATTGTAAAATATTGAATGGAAAGATAAAATATAGACATTGAAAACACACAGTATTTTGAGAGGGTATTTTTGTATTATAATGTATTTTACAATAACAATCTTCTGATTTTTTTACAATGTTTTTTTTTTTCTTTCATGCTTCTCAGGTTTTCAGTTTCAGTTTTCATTTTTTCAGTTTGCCAATACCTGTTCCAATGCCAATGCATACATTCAATGCTGACATTAGCTTGTAGAATTAATTTCATTAAGATTTTTATGTCTTTTTAATAGGTCGGTCAAAACTAATGCATTAATGCAGATTAATCCAACATCATGATTGATCTGGATAAAAATGTTAATACTAACAATTAATATGAATTAAAAATGAATATTTAACTGTGATTAATCGAAATTGATCCACAGCAACACTGTGATTAATCTCATTATTTTAATCGTTTGTCAGCATTACTTAATTGTGTGTATTTCCCATATTTTTGTTTTGACAAAAAAAGAAATAAATACGTTGCTCTCATCACAAGTTTGCAAAAACAAGGCTAAAGACTTTTGCATCGTATTATACATCAAAGTAAAGCAGCTCATACAGTATGTAAAATGTAAACTTTCTTGCAGGTTAATCTGTTCTTTTGAGGTAAAATACCTCTCTCTCTCTTTTTTTTTTTTTTTTTTACTAACTATCCACTTCTGTCCGTTTCAGACCCGCATTCTTTCAACGTAGTGGTTCAATATCTAGGACAAAATGTCATCAGTCGTAACGTCCAAGGAAGTGACGTCCGGATAACATACCGGTCCTCGGCCGTCACTGCTCCAACGTCCGCCGCTCTCAACTCCCGCTTCCCTCGTATCCTGCTGCCGGATCCGCCCAAATCACTACCCGCGGGTGATCTGCAGGCGCTCTTCACACTGCTGCCCTTCATGGACAAAGGCGTGGCACTCACCTCCACGTCGCAGGGGGTGTACGGGACCAGGTTCTGCCGGGGAAGGGTGTTCTGGATGGGGCCACACACCACCTCAACGGGGCTGCACAAGTTGGAGAGGAAGGCGGAGCCGGTGTTACTGTTCTGCAAAGAAACTTTCAAACAACGTGAGTAACAACAGAGATGGACAACAGTGACAGGAATCAGGCTTTAAGATTACTGATCAATTAATCAACTGACTGATTGAATGACAGGAAAATTCATTCAACTTCTGTCATTTAGTCCTCTATATAAAAACCCTAATTTTCAAAGGTTTTTGTCAAAGAAATTGGATTTATATTCACAAATTAAGCTTAAAATTGAGATGATAAATTTTAACCCAAATGATATAGACAGAAATAGTTATTCACCTTTAAAGGTTAAAACCACTGATGTTTTCTATTTACTCATTTTTCTAATTTTCTTTTTAAGTGGTTATATCACTATTCAAGGAGACAAAAGCCTTTTAGTTTCATCCAGTCTCATCTGTGTGTATGTTTTTACTCACTGTGCATTCTTCTCCTCAGAGCTGAATTGCTTTATGAACGGTGGTGAACGTCCTCAGTGCAGCATTACTCTGTGTTTTGGAGAAGAGTTGAGTAACACTGAAGACCCGTCCAGTAAGCTCATTATTGTTCAGGTAAGAAAAAACCCACACATCATTATCATCCTTCCATCACAGCTCAGTTTATCTTTTACTGAAATAAAGAAAAGCTCAACTTTAGCAGCTTTTACTTCCACATATTAGATATAATCACATTAAAAACAACCAGATGAACATAAGCATGTGGGCCATAATCACACTCATTACTACATTATAACATTTATATATTCGCCAAACACGCCTGGTTTTAACAGATCTTGTAATTGGATTTTTTTTCTGGATAAAAACCACCATGTCGTGACCCAGTGATGAGGACATGGGTGAGAAATGTAAATACTGAACTGGTTCTAATTCATTTGTATGAGGGAGTGAAATAGCCATTAGGAGTAAATTTGGGTTCACTCAAGGATGTTTTTCCAACATGACCTGTGATTAAACTGTAAACTTCCTAGTTTGAGAAGATGCCACTATTTCCTGGAACCACATCTGATCTTAATGTGTGGAAGATCTTAAAAGGACACAGTAGATAGACTTTCTCAAAAAGCGAGAAAACACAAATCTTTCCAATCATCTTCAAAAACATAAAACACAGTCTTGATTGGGTTGTTGTGGGGAGGTTTATGTACACCAGTTAGGCCAAACAAAATAGCATGTGTGGTTCCGGTCACCCGACCGACCCAATTTTTTTACGACGAAAATGCCGACTATGTAGACATTTTATCAGTTTGTCAAAATAAATTAAATATAATGAACCGGCCGACTGCCGACTCTTATCTTCGAAATTCCCAATGACTGATGATGAGAGAATTTATTTCTCCGTATTTAGTCCGTATTCATGTTTACCAACATCTGTCACCTGTCTGACCACCGTGATTTATGACTAGCGACAACCGACGAGCCATATACATCGTGTCCATGTCCATCAAAACAATCCTCAATGCATGTGATTGCTGCGCGAGTTTTGATTGGCTGTTCGCCTCTTGATGAATCAGAGTACATCGTCTGTTAATTTCCCACTCACTTCACACTTCGTTTGTTTCAAAAACGCCACCGTTTCTTTATTAATTGGGAAGATGGTTTCATATCTTTATGGAGCATCTCTTGGTCACAAAGACTTGTGTGCCTGGTGTGGGGAACCAAATGCAAATCCTCTTCCAGAGCTAAAAAAGAAATTTAAAACTGTACTCCCGCTCTGTCAAGATTGTGAGAGGAATGGCAAGAAGCCAGTAACAAAACAGCAGTATGGCAAGAGGAAATAACTTGAACAATAAATTGACAGCTGTATATGTCCACTAAAGCCTTCAATATTGGGGCCTTTATTTCATTGAAATAATATTTAGATGTGGATAGAATTTACATTTGTAGTTAAACTGTATTTTTGTTGAAAAAAATCAATTAAAGACAAAATGTTGATGTCAAATCAGATTTTATTGTATTTCAATCATCTAAAATTCATTTATGCTCTCTTAAAACATTCTGTAAATATACATGTACATGTCAAATCTGAGGCAATGTGTTGATTTTCTAACTGCTGGAAAGCATAACTGATATTAAATCTTAATTTTTGGAGCTTCTTTTTAGAAGACGGGTATATAAAATTGTAAATAAAATAAAATATGGATGACCGACCTACCTACCCAATGTTTTCCTATCCATGTGATGGGAACCACATATATTATTTTGTTTGGCCTTATGGGTTAGTGTTAGTTGTGATGTCCAAAGGGGTGGAATAAAACTAGAACTACAACTGGAAGTAATTGGATGAAACAATAATTAGTGATTGGTGATAAATGCATCACTTGGATCTGTGCACAGTGAACTGTCACTGAAAATGTTGATTTTGATTTGATTTGAATGATTTAATTCAAACATTTGCAGAATGCAACAATAATCAATACAACAACAATAATAATAATAATAATAATACACAATGACATGTCCGAAAAGGAGTAGGATGAAGCATAAGCGTATAAACAAACGTCTGTAATTCACGCAAATTTCAAAAATTATGACCGGATATGTCATAAGTTCACAACATCCTGTTTCATCTCAATACATTAATAAGGTGTATGAAAACACAGTATACATAAGAATAAAGGGGGAAAATGCCATTGATAGAGATGCAGTGTGTAAATTCCCTCCACACCTTCAAAATAAGAGCGGGGTCAGTGCAAATGAAAACAGTCCAGATTACAATGGAAGTGAATGGGCAGTTCTTAGCAGAGGCTTTCCCTCTGGCAAACGGCCGACTGAATCTATAGAGACAACTTCAGATAGTTATAAATATTGAATATAAATATGGCGTGACCATATCTTCCTTACCACATGCTGCCACACAATTTCAGCCGCTTCCTCCATTATTCACTCCAGAAAAAGACAAGAGGCGCGCAAATGAAATTCACATGGGACTTGAATTATCACCAGCCGAAACAGCAGATCATTTGCGGCAGAATTATTACTGAGAAAATCACGGACATGGCGCATTCGCACGGGACTTAGAACTCAGACATTCTCTGTAATTATTCCGAATTACTAATGGTCCATAGGGAATACTTATCCCGTGTGGATAGGGCATTAAACGCTGGTTGGCTCAAGTTTCCAAGATCAATCTGGGGTCAAAATGTGAAATATAGGTTCTTTCTAGCGGAATATTTACAAATCCATTGTATACATGTACATAAAACCACCATATATGTGGAATAACACACCATCATATATGAGTTAACCAGCACTTTGGTCATTTTTGTGATTCATCTGATTAAAGTATGGAAGATTTAGCACATTTAATGTCTGAAGCAGATACTTTCTTAAAAAAAACAAAACTGTAGAGCAGTGTTATGTGGTTCTGTGACGTATCCAGGCGTCTTAATAGTGCCTAAATAGTTGGCCACAAACAATTGACCTAAACCTTTTATCACAGTTTAGTTTCACACTTCATTGATTTCTAGTCAAATATAAATCAAAACCTTTCCAGTTCTGTGCAGGTACTACTGTAGGAATTGGCTGAAAGCATCACTGTTGTGTAAAAATACCTGTGGTACTTACATACCTACATGTGTCTCCTCTGCAGATTAATTTGCCGTGGGCTGAGCAGCAGGTCCAGGGCATTGAGTCCTTTTTGAAGTCTCTGGGCTTCATCCAGTCTCTGGCTAGTCAGTCACCACAGGAGGAAATCATTCTGGACCTGGTCCCTGTGACCGAGGACTGAGATCAAACAGCACTTTGTCCAAACATGATGGATTTTATTCACAATAAGACATCTTCCATTTATACTCAAAATAATAGAAAAGGTGCTGAGCGACAGGTTACAACTGTTCCATCCAAACTCATGTCAGCCAGATGATTCATGAAAAACAGACTAGAACATTTCAAAGGTTCTACTGTCGCCCAGCTGGAACACAACTAAATATACACACCACAGTCTAAATTGCAAATACTAGAGCACTTTTTGTAGCTTTTTTTAGAATTGAAAAATGTGATAAATTGAGTTATATTGAGACGTTTGTCGACGCACTACATGTAAACCACCTCATCTAAAAACATGATACTCGTTCAGTTCTTTAAAAAGGTCTGTATCCATGTTCATTTGGGTGTGTGGTTCCCAACCTGCTCATAGGATTATGGAGTTCCCTTTTCTGTTTGTACACTTTTCTTGTGAATAAGTGGATTATTTTACGCACTTTGTCTCATTTAAAAAAAAAAAAAAAAAAAAAAAAAGGGGACCTGGACTGACATAGGGCTGCAATTATGATAGTTTACATTGATTTTGTTTTACATATTTAAATAGTTGTTAGGATTAGGAAAATAATTAGTGGATCAATGTTTCCCAATGCTAGAAAGATCATGTTTAGTCCACACCTTAAAAATGATTGCACTATTGAAGAAGAAAAAGGAAATTAACAAGGCTGAAGTACTATTTGGCTGGGGGGGGGTTGTTTGTTTGTTTTGTTTTAAAAAGCACTTAAAGTCATTACAATCCTTGAATTACATTTATCAAACATCCTCGAAGAAAAGGACTAGCTGCATCCTTAATATTAAATATTCTAATATAGGTAGTAACCTGTTTAAAACTGCAGGAAGTGAGTGCATTGATGCATAAAAATAAAGTTTGCAGAGGTGACATTGTTACATATTGAGAAAGAAACTCAGCTCTGCAGTTGTCAGCCTGTTTACATGCACACCAATACGCCCATCATTAACCGATTTCTGGATTTATCAGATTATTTAAGTGATCATGAAAACAGGAGAATCTGAAACAGTTTATCAGAAAACAGCAGGAATATGATTCACACACTTGGATTTCTCCTCAATACTCTTGTCTTCCTGCATGGATACAGGTTAATCTGATGTTTCCTTTTACGTCTATGTATCTATAAATAACCAATATAGAAAACTTAACTGTACATATTCAAATGAGAGTGTAAAACAGGAAGCCACTATAAAAATACACACACACACACTAATAGACTAGAGCGTCTGAATCAAAGGTTTCAGTTATCACATTTTTTAAGTGCATGTAAATGCATCAATTATCAATTACTGTTGCATAATTTAGTCTTTCATTTATCTCTGACATACGTGTTGGTATTTCTCACCGGACATGTTTCGGTGTGTTACACGTATGTCTGAGATAAATGAAAGACTTAATTTAACTTAACAGTAAGACATAATAAACATCCTACAGTAATTACCGTAGCAGTTATTGGATTTCTATAGTCATGTAAACAGGCTCAGTGATTCACCCAGCAGAAGGAATGATATCTGTAAATACTAAGAAGTTTCAGTGTAACCCAGATTACACTACATAGAACAAGAGAATCTGTGTCACATTTACCCACAGCATGTAAATACTCAGCTAAAGGTTCTTAAATTCAGTCATATTTTTGTATATAACACCTTTAGTATTATGTAGTTAGATTAACAAGACACACTGAAAAGCAAGTGAACGAGGTTTCAAAGATGACTTTATATAGTGTTTAGTGGTCCTGAAGATGTTTGAGAAATGCAGACATGGTTGCAAAGTGTAAATGAGTGGTGCGAGTTGTCCCTGGCGACAGAGTCCCTGGCATATTTCGTCCCCTGGCGATCACAGCGGACTCGATAGGCCTTGCGGCGACATGGTCCATAGCGAAGGCCTAATAAAGGTTGGGAACCACTGCTCTGTACAAGAACCATACAACTATATTTCAACTCAAACTCTGGTTTTAACTTTGTGAAACAGAAAGATATGTGATGATGAATCTGTAACAAAACACCACAGTAGATTAGTCATAATACCTTGGTCTGTCATTTTAGTAACACTCCGACTTGGCTTTTTGTTGGGTGAAAGAACAGGCATTGGTGCTTTTAAAGGTGGTTAATAGTTGTATTTTAATAGATAAAAAGTACTTGTACACTTTTGTCGTGACAGAACATGCACTCTGTGGGTCTGGAGCAGTGCTCAGTCAGGACGGTCAAAGGAAAAATCCAACTTTACACTTTCTCCAACAGAAATCAATAAGAAGCATTCAGTGCATTTTAGGAGATATTCTGTGACAAACTAACATGTAAAGAGTGTAACCACTTTTGTCTATCTGTGTACAAATATCCTGCACAGAAAAAGTGTAAACTTGAGATCAGTGTTTTTGAGAAAGACGGTTGTTTAAAGACGCCCCACAGTGAACCATTAGAGTTTTAATTTGTCTTCAGTGATTGTTAAGGTGGTATTCTAATGGTGCATGTGAAAACTGTTCCTCTTTGCTTTTGCAGTTTTTCTGTTTGTGGCAGATGAGTCACTTTATACATTTTCCTCTTAAATATTTACAATTTGACTAAAGTTCACCAGCTACTCAGAGAGGAATTACTGTAAATGACAAACATTTGGCATCAGAAACTGGAAAACAGAACAAACAGGATATATAACTGTTGTCCTCTGGGGGTTCCAATTTTACATTTTTCTTACAAGACAGAGCAGTGTTTTTCTAGAATTTACACTATTTTTAATTCAAAGGATAAAAAAGTTAGTTTTTTAATAGTTTGTATTATTACTTTTCTGCCTAAAGATAACAAAAAAAAATGTAAAAGTTTGATGGTACATTTCTTGTCTTGCAATCAAAAAGTTTCTGCCAAACATACTACCACCTTAAATCACAAAACACCAAACTTAAAAAAAAAAATAAAATAAAGGAACCACGGGGCCATTTCACTTTGTCGACCCCTATTAATAATTAAAAAAAAAAACAGGAAATCCAAAGTGGTGTCAGAAATACCACAGATGTTTTATAGTTGTAGTGTTTTTAAGGTGGATTTTTCCTTTATATTAGCAGGGTGTTGGGCTGGACCACAAAAGGCACACTGAGGGTGTTGGGGAATGGAAGACCGCAGAGACCTACCGAGCTGTAAATGTTTGTATTTATGCTTGAACTACGCCCCTGTTCAGTCAAAGGAATTGCATTAAACGTTCACAAGTTCCTAAACTGTGTTTGTATTGGTTTGTCATAAAAAAAAAAAATAAAAAAAAACATTTTTACAGGAACGACAGGTCAGAACATAAATACAGCTGACCAGTACAAACTGATGGAGGTTAGATGTTCCCATTGGCCGGTGAGGTCAGCTCTGCTATCTTGATATTCAGTTTCTGATTGGTCCAGTCTTTAGTTATGTCATCCAAGTGAGTGTCAAAATCCACCAGCTGCATGTGATCTCCAGACTCCATCATCTGACCAGCTATGGCTCGAGTTTCCTCCCACTGTCTGAGCATTATCCTGAACACAGAGACACCAGGAGAGTTCAACACTGACGGATTACAAAACATTCCCACATGTTTAAAGATCCTTCAATCAAAAACTAACTTGCATATTCTATATCAGACACTTAAGTGGGTTTTTAAGACTGAATGATGGGGTTTTACAAGTAGCTCAGATTAAATTGATGACGATGAAAACCTGTCACTTTGACAAATGACTGGAAAACAATGGACTCTACATGTCGGATAATGTCCATCCATCCTCCACTCATCTGGACTATCAGATAACTACACTGATTTCATCTAAACTGTTTCACTATACTGTATGTTTCTCACATGTTAGGCTGCATTAGTACAAACACACTTCACACTGTATTTGGGTTTGGATTGATACTGACATCTGTATAAATATTACCTTTCCTTAAGTTATAAATCTGCAACATCTCAACAACAGCATATTTGCATGTTTTGATGAACACAAAAATCACTGAAATCCACAGGTCAGTGGACTCAGACCACTGCCTAGACTGAATAAGTACAAGTGACAAAACATTTAAAAATGCTGAGCTGTTACATTAAAAAAAAAGTAAAACATTCAAGTGATTGTCAGTGAATCTCTTATTTAAAAAGTAGAGGCCTTACTTATTATATATTCAATTCAAAACAGACAAGAGTAATTCAGTAAAATAATTACACATCAAGGATAAGTGAAGCAAATGAAATATAATGTAAATAAAAACATCACATTTTTCAGAGTTTTACCTGGGTCAACAGGACACAGAGGAGGTCCTTCAACTGGGGAACGTATTTTAGAACTTCTGTTAATTATATGTCTTACTACATTTATTATCTATTTTATTGTTTCTTTGCCAAACAAATACACTTAAAGTAGAAACAACAGGGAATATGTTTATGACCTCTGTTATACATGTTTATTCATTTATTTATTTTTTTGTTATCGCCAAGTTAGAAACACATGTTAGAGAGGTCAGTCTGTCTTTGGAAGCCTCGTTCCTCCATCACTGAAGAATCATTTCCACTTGGTCAAAAATGACTGTGAACCCACACTGGAGTAATACTACATCTGTATACTGCTTTTTAAAATTTTACTTTTTATGAAAAGCCAAACTTCACTTTCATAGAGGTGGCAATCTCTATATTCTTTATATAATAAAAACACAATCCTCTAAGGGTAGAAATTAGACAAATTCGAGATTTGTCTGCATGTTAGTCTAGAAATTCTACTAATTATTACAGGCAACTTTTTCCCTGATCATCACTAGAAATGCAACCAACAATGATCTTTATCATTATCATGATGAATATCACTTCGTCTGTAAGATGTCTACAAATACCTTTAAGAATTGTTCAACTCAGAGTGATTTCCATAGACAATAATGAAAAGTAATAGATCTTTGACATTTTGACCTTAAACCTGGTAATCTCACATCTGTTTTAACTCAAGTCCATTTGGACTGACATTGCATACTGATTGTACGTATATTTTAATTTTCTAGCAACATAATGTTCATTTACCTGAACACTTTAGTGAATTACATAAAAGAAACACACACTTACAACCTCAAATTAACCTCAAATTGTAATCCTCTTACGTGTGTTTGTCTTTGAGTGTCCATCGTGAATCTTTGCGCTCATACATTACTATGGGAGGAACCCGGTAATCTGGAGACATCTTGCCGCCATCAAGCTGTGAGAAAAGATGCGAACCAATAAATTACTATGTTAAGACTAAAACCATTAGTCATATTGTCTTGTGAGGCAACAGTATTTTTATGTGTGTGTATGTGTGTACGTACGTGTACATACCCGTGTGTGTATGTACGTGTCATGTGTGTATGTGTCAAAGCAACATCATAAAAGAACGTTTAGTTTTGCCTGATGCTTCATTTATCAGATAAACAGTATCTAAGGAATTATAGTATCTATTATAATGCAACTAATTAATATAGTACATCTGCTTTATTTCTCTACTCACCATTAACAAAACAGCACTGTCAAACTGCTCAGCAATTTTATCAGCAATCTTCAGTGCACATGGTGTCGGGCTGTTGTGAGAGGGACAGGTTAAACAGTTTAGATATCCTGTGTATTACATATTAAGTAGAACATCACACAAAGACTTACAGTAAATACACTGCAGGCTAATTTCCTTCACCACTCATTTCCAAAGCCACTCCACATCTACCAACTGTTGAACTGAAGGAGTGTTTGGAGACGCAGGAACTCACCTATTGTCTGATACACAGGCATTGGCCTGATAGTATCCCACAATCCTCTGCTGCGTCTGTGAACACCACACATCCACCTGGAACAAGACACAGCACCACTTTAAACTAGAATTGTAGGAAACAGGAAGAGTGCTTCGTTTCTTTGTCATTTGCTGAAGAAAAATACAAAATGCTACTATTTTTGGTGAAAATTCTGAAATATTTTCTTATTATTTCATCTTGGTAAAGTGGTTATTTCAGTTATATAAACTCCAAGGTAGTGCTTAAATTGGACCACTCACATCAGTATGACGAGGAGTTTGTTAGTTTTTTACACAACAGTAAATATCAGGTTACTGTAGATGATGAGTTTGGAAGATTTGTTGAATATTGTGGCATCTTCACTTGAGTACTGTATTCTTAAATTGTAGAACTCTGAGATGAAAAGTGAAGAATAACAGATGTAATAACATTTGATTGACCAAATAATCCTGCCTGTAGAGGGCACTACAACTACTGAAACACCCCAGCTGAAAAACACCTTTCCTTGTTCATCCACATCAGTCACCAACATTTTCATCACCTCTTTCCAGACAGAATTAACTAGACACACTAAGTCTACAATATTGCAGTATACCAACAGTTTGTCATTTTTAGTTTCAAATTGGAAAAAAAATCACAGTGACTGACTGCTGAGAATGTTTACTACCCTGGATTTAACCGTTTGGCTGTTCTAAGATTGTCAACTGTTGATGATGCTGGATATTATGGGAACATCAAGACAAGAGGAAAATGGATTTAACACAACTCAGACTGTTTTATGCCCATTTCACACCAAATAATAAACACAAACTCTAATAGGGAAATTGTAAGTACTATCCTGAGCACTGCAGTACCTGTGTGAGAGCCAGCTGAGTGATGGGAGCCAGAGAAAGGTGGGAATGAAGCAGTGGTACACAGTCTGTCACACAAACAGCACCTCCTGCAGTGCTAGACGACAACAGCAGTCCATTGATGCTGCACCGTGGAAACAGACAAGCGTGCAGATACATCTTCACGTATGCCCGACAGGACAACTCCACCTCACCCATGATGGCAACTGTTGACACAGACAAAAAGTAATAACAGAGGTTTAATCAAGTCCTCAGAGCAAACACTATGAATAACCATACTGACAACATTACCTGGGGATTGGGAGTATTTATTCACTCCTTCAGCAAGTCTATGACTTACACAATATATGAACATTTTAATATTGTAACAGACAATTCCCTTTAAATGTTCTAAAATTCTCTTTCTGAATCCAGTTTCTATTTTAAATCCAGCACAGAATTTATTTTTTGTTATGTCAGGGTATCAACAGCTGTATGTACAAGTTTCAAACACCTAGATTTATTATTTTTTAAAGATTATTTTAACAAAATTTCCGAATACAAAATAATTTACATACTCATTAAGATACATCCCATTCATTGCAAAACCAGGTTTATTTAAGAATGTCATTAATTTGACGACAGCAATCCACATTTTGATGAGCACAAAGATAAAATAAGAGGCATTCATGAGCCTTGTATGGACCCACTTTGGACCTAATGTTGAACATATATTTGATATTTTATGTGGGACTAAAATTAATATACAGAAAAGGGGGATATACATTCAATTAAATGTCATTTTACACGGTACACATCCATGTACGTAAAAGGCCTGAGATGAAAGCATTATTACAAGTTGAATGAGTGAATGACATGAAACTAGTTGTAAACACTAAAAGGCCTCACACATAATATAAGCAGCAGAACTGTGGTTAAAACTACAGCCTTTTTAAACATCTAAATCATTTGTGTCAACACATCTTTCCTGTTGTCTTTTTTCAGGACGTCAGTTTTTAAGACAAGAAGAAGCCGATTGCATTTAGCATTAAACAAAAAAAGGCAATTATGATTTCCATAAAAATGACAAACACTTAGATAATGAACGAAGACAAACCTCTGAATGGGAAGTAAAGCAGCTGTCCTGACTGTTAGCATTAGCATGCTAGCAGACCAAGGAGACCTGGCTTAACTCTTACCTGAAGGGTAAAACAATGAAGCAAATGGAACCACAACAGATAAAGTGTGTATTTCTCGATGGATGAATACGATCGTTTATTCAGTTTTTTAAACCGTCCTGGGTTTAATCAAGGCGATAACGGATTTCACTTGACAGTTCATAAGCACCAACTGAATGGCTACTTATGGTCCCGCCCATATGTTAAATGTAATCATTTGATTGGCGAATGAAATACTAATTTTGCACGCTGATTGGAGAAAAAAGCTGCCTGTTATTTCTGGCGTCGACCGGTATCACCCACATTTTACAAGACAGCGCCCCAAAGTGGATCGGGTGTACGAAATTACATTTCTACATTTAACAGTTAAAGTAAATAAACCGTGTTTTAAGTTGTTAAAAATAAAACACCATTAAGTGTCTAAGAATATTGATAATTTTCCAACATCCTGCACATTAAATAATGACCCATATAACGATTTTGAAGGGAACATTTGCAAAACATTTGCATGTAAATGTATCAGAACTATTTTTAAAACAAATTTCAGACAAGTGGATGCAATCGTGTTTCCAGTGCTGTTACTACTATTATTAGACTGGATTAATACCCAGCAAATATAGTAGATTTATAAATAATATGCTCTCATAGCCTGGATTTTCATTTGGATCAGCAACAAATTGTAGCTACATTAACCTCCTGACACCCAGCAATGCATTTTTGTCCTCTATTGTGGACAAGAGTTTCACAGTTTTACTTAAAAAAATAAAAATTAAATAAATAAAAATGTCCACTGAAAATTACATATTAAAATTATTTAGAAAAACATCTGAATAAAAGCGTTACATCAATCTGTTTCCATTTAAGACAATTATTTAATGTAAAATGGTGCACGTGTTTACTGAATGGGTCTCAGGAGGTTAATACTCTCTTCATTTCATTTGCACATAGAGATAGTCAGTATAAAGCGAGCTCAGAAAATGAATGAATGAATGAATTTAACTGTGATAACTAATTTTTTTAAAAAGAAGAAGAATTAACTGTGCTTAAAAGAAAAGCCCTGATAGATCTTGATACCCATAAAAACAGTATTATATTTTAATAAAATATTTCAGAATAATTGGATATCAATATGTATTCAATCTTTTTTTGTTGATCAGCCCATTTAAAGAGAGGAAAATATGTTATATTGTCTGCACCAAGCTAAGACCAGAGAAAACAAAGGATAGACTTCTCTAAGGAGTTCAGAATAGAAAATAGATAATCATGTTACAAGACCATCAGTGAGTATCTCGATGTTCCTGTGACTACAGATTCAAATTGTATTAAAAAGTTATAAAGTTCATGAGACTATAGCCAATGTCCCAGAAAATGGCTGCAAGGAGAAATGTAACCCCAGGATGATCTGAAGAACAGTGTGACTGGGAAACAAAGAGCCAAGGAAAACATCTAAACCATCAAGCTGAACTCGGACATCAGGCTACATCCTTTGTCTCATCACAACATTCCTCACCTTTGTGACAACAAAGAGCTCCATAGAAGAAGACCCAAGAGAGCTCTATTACAGACAGAATAAAAGTCAGACAGGAATTTATAAAAACCCATGCTGATGAACTTCTAATGCCCTTTCCACTGCCAGAAAAAAGGGAACAAAGCTGGAGTTTTCTGGCAAGTCACATCAGCGTTATGTTTTCAGATGTAAAAACTATGCTGTAAAAGAAAAGAACACCTCATATATTATGAAATACATGATGTTCAATTCACAGTCAGAACAACTACCTAAAATACACAGTTAAAAGTTCTTCAGAATGTCTACAATATAAAACATTGGTCTCCTCATAAATAGACCTCTGTGAAGCCTTATCATAATCCTATTGAAGATATGGAAAATGTTCTGTGCAGAAGTCAACCTCAAAGAGCTAAAGCAGTTAGTTCTGACAGACTGGGCCAAAAACAAATGCAGAAATCTGGAATGATTACAATGATCACTTGTCAGTAGTGATTGCTCCAAAAAGGTTGTGTAAATAAATGTAAGGGCATAATTTCCTTCCGATGTTATTTTCACTATTATTATCACTATTATCTCTGCCAAGGAGGTTATGTTTTTACCAGATTTTTTTGTTTGTCTGTCTGATAGTTAGCAAGATAACTCAAAAGCTTATGGATGGATCTTGATGAAAATTTCAGGGTAAGTTGATAATGGGGAGATCTGGAAATTATTTGATTTTGATAGTGATCAAAGGAGCACAGACTTCTGCCAAGGGGGTCTGCCTTGACGGAAGTCTGCGCTCTCAGAATGCTTTTCTAGTTTATTTGTTGTTTGGTTAACTTTGTAAAATATGAAGCTGAAATAAAAATCCAACGAAATATCTGGTGTCATATTAAACATGGAATAATTATTGATTGATGCTTTTACATTTGATCATTTTCAGAGATATTTGTCAGTTTTATTTTTCTAGGAAGGATACCAAGAAAGAAAGAAAGAAAGAAAGAAAGAAAGAAAGAAAAAAGAAAAAAGAAAAAAGAAAGAAAGAAAGAAAGAAAGAAAGAAAAAAGAAAGAAAGAAAGAAAGAAAGAAAGAAAAAAGAAAGAAAAAAGAAAGAAAGAAAGAAAGAAAGAAAGAAAGAAAGAAAGAAAGAAAGAAAGAATATGTACATGTCTGTACCAAACGGTAATACGGAATTTTTAACTGATTTAACCTAAAGGTATAATTACAGGCAAATTAGTTTGTTCTATAAAATAATTCAAGAATTGTTAGGATATAAAAGAAAATTGAAAAAGACATTTGAATATGCATTAATAAAATATTGTATTAACGTATGTATTTTTACTTATTTATGCTGTCACATTGATGAATGATGGAATACTAAGCATTTGATCTACCTGCTGATACTGCCAGATGTAACTACTCTGTCTGAAATACAAGTATACCCACAGGTACAAATAAAGTAACCTGAAGTAAATCTAAGTAATATCAATGTGCTTTATTTCCATTTCAGCAGTAAAGAAAGCCCAAATATAAATGTAATCAATTTCTTATAAGCGTGTGGCTAATTTAACCGAAAATTGATGCACTTACTTTACAAAATAAGAGCAACAATGTTAATGTTAAATAGAAAATTATCATCGTTTATTCTGATCGTGTGTTTTGTTCATGGTTTGCCAGTGTTTTTACTACAATCTAAAAAAAAAAAAGAACTACATTTCCCATGAAAATGGCTCAACGTTACACAAGTCTTACACGTCTTCCTAATGTGCTTTCAAAATAAAATCCAAGCAGCGATTTGAGCCATGAGGCCACAACGTAGAAACACACGTATGCTTTTATTTTGAAATCTGGGTCATTCCTCCGCGTTTCGTCGCTCCCTAAGGGATCCACGGAGGGGTTATCCAGTGTGTGAACGGTGGGGCCGAAGCAGGTACACTCCGCGGAGATGAGGCTCCGTGTGGTCGGAGCCGTGCTGCTGTCTGCGGCTGCGTATTACGTTTACCTGCCGTTACCGAGCGGAGTGAGTGAGCCGTGGAAGCTAATGCTGCTGGACGCGTTGTTCCGGAGCTTCATGCAGGCGGTGAGATGAGCTGACAGAGCAGAGGACAGGTAGAGAGAGGGATGAAAACAGAGGACAAGTAGAAAGAGGGGTGACAGAGGACAGGTAGAGAGAGGGATGAAAACAGAGGACAAGTAGAAAGAGGGGTAACGGAGGACAGGTAGAGAGAGGGATGAAAACAGAGGACAGGTAGAGAGAGGGGTGACAGAGGACAGGTAGAGAGAGGGATGAAAACAGAGGACAAGTAGAAAGAGGGGTGACAGAGGACAGGTAGAAAGAGGGATGAAAACAGAGGACAAGTAGAAAGAGGGGTGACAGAGGACAGGTAGAGATAGGGATGAAAACAGAGGACAAGTAGAAAGAGGGGTGACAGAGGACAGGTAGAGATAGGGATGAAAACAGAGGACAGGTAGAAAGAGGGATGAAAACAGAGGACAAGTAGAAAGAGGGGTGACAGAGGACAGGTAGAGAGAGGGATGAAAACAGAGGACAAGTAGAAAGAGGGGTGACAGAGGACAGGTAGAGAGAGGGATGAAAACAGAGGACAAGTTGAAAGAGGGATGACAGAGGACAAGTAGAGAGAGGGACGAAAACAGGACAAGTAGAAAGAGGGGTGACAGAGGACAGGTAGAGAGAGGGACGAAAACAGGACAAGTAGAAAGAGGGGTGACAGAGGACAGGTAGAGAGAGGGACGAAAACAGGACAAGTAGAAAGAGGGGTGACAGAGGACAGGTAGACCAGTGAAGAAAAGGAAGACAAATGCATACAGCAGAATGTTTACCTGCAATAATGTCTGGGGGTTAAAGGGTTAAATCTTCTAACTACCATGTATTGGGTAAATGAGTATTTATATTGTCTATGACTTCATTAACACATAAGTTGTATATTAGATATCAACTTCTTAAGCTAAACAAAAAGCACCATTAAGTTCTGTAACGTCCTCTGTAACACAGTCCAGAATTGCTGTTGGTCTAATGTTCAGACCTGCTGACAACTGCACAGCATTTAGACTTTGATTTCATAATGACCTCTGTCATGGAGGTTATATTTTTGCCAGAGTTTGTTTATCCGTCTGTCTGTTAGTTTGCAAAATAACTCCAAAGTTATAGACTGATTTTGATGACATTTTCAAAATGTTTTGGGAGTGTCACAAGGAACAATTGATTACATTTTGGTATTGATCCGGAAGAGATTTTGGATCACTTTGAAATGTATTGTCCATTTACCGCAATGTAAAATGTCAAAGTGATCTAGAATCCAGGATCTTGTTCCTTGTTCCATTTGTTCCTTGTGACATTCACATCCTGAAAATTCCATCAAAATCCATCCATAACTTTTTGAGTTATCCTGCTAACTAACAGACAGACAAACAAACTCTTGCAAAAACATAACCTCCTGGTGGACCTCTCTTCATTCAAAGGGGGAGGTCTGCCTTGGGGGAGGTTTGCGCTCTTAGAGTGCGTTTCTAGTTATTACTTTAGGAAGTTTTTTTAATAGCAAATATATATCTATAGAAATCCTGTGTCCACTACTGAGAAAAAACAAACATGGTAAGGCATAATGATGAAATAAAAAGCCCTAATTTTGAGATTACTAAATCAAAATGATGAGGTAAGAAGTGGAACTTCTGCTCATGTCCAGGGGAACCACTTGTCAGCAGGGTTATGTACCTGGGCCCAACACCTGACTGTCAAAGGGTCCAGGTTGACCCACTGGGTTCAGTTTGAGGAGAATAAATTACACATAAAATTTTAACAAGATAGATAGATGTTTATTTGCCATTTGTGCAGGACATATAGGAACTTTTGTGAGGTCGCCCCCAGAGTCAAATCACATAAAGACAAGAACACAAGACAAATGTAGAACTATATAAAAACAGCTAAAAAAAAACAAAAAAACAACCTACACACACCTGTAAAATAAGTATATGTATAAAAGTGACAATCCCAGTAATTTAATGTCAGTTGGTTCATGCAGCCCAGTTTGATCTCCAGTGGTTTCAGTAGAATAACAGCACAAAAACCTAGAAGTGCTACATTTCTTTTGTTTTTAGTGTGAAAAAATATTGTTACATGATGAAAATGTTGACATTTAAAAACTATTCTATCACAAAATTGTCAAGAATTTAAATGACTTATGAACAACTTCAAGTTTTTCAAGAAAAGCGGGTGTAATTTTAACCATATTCTGCCTGTTGCTGAATGTTGAATGTCTTTCAATCAACTGTGATCTGTGAATTGTAAGGCATGAATTAAAATTAAAAATGTTACTTTTAGGTGCTAAAAAAAAAGGAATGGGAGTTATTTTTAGTGGGTTTTTTTCTAATCCAGGTTTCTGTGGAACCTTAACTAGGGCATGTTTGGGTCCATTACTATTATTAATATTACATGTATAAGACATTTTAACTGAATTTTTTAAATGTCTACATAGTGTCCATTTCATATATTTGATCATAAACAGCACTTAACACAAAGTCCATTTCCTTCAGTATTGTGTTGAAGCATAAACCAGTGGGGGGTGGACTTTCCATGCAAATACTCATTCTTGTTTTTACAGCATTTCTACTTTTAAACAGTATTTTTCTTCTAACATTCCACTTTATTTAAAATCAGGGAAAAAACATTTGTTTTCCTATGGAATTATCTTGACTGCATAATGAATATCCATTAATTATAGAAGGTTTTGTGGGGGTTGAAACTTTAGCCTAGAAAACAGGCTGGAAACAAACACCTGAACGTTACCTAGTTTCATGACTAAAGTCTGGAAGAGCCAAGCTGCCGTTTGGAAAAACAGAAAATAAAAAGGGTTTCAGAAATGAATCCATCTGCCTATACATGATACAAAACATTTAAAAGGCATTTTCTATTAAACTAAACTAAATATACTGACATTTCTAACTGTTTGAATTTAATTTTGTGTTTAAAAGAAACATTAGTTATTTCCTTTAACATTTCATTTTCCATACCATTTTATTGATATATATATATATATATATATATATATATATATATATATATATATATATATATATATATATATATATATATATATATATATATATATATATATATATATATATATATATATATATATATATATATATATATATATATATATATATATATATATATATATATATATATATATATATATATATATAAAAAAACACTTCTTCCAGCCAATCCATTAAATGAATGCATTATTGACATTATCAGAAAAAGAAAAAAGAGTAGTTACATTTAGAGATGAGTGGTTTTTACTGGACAGGAATAAAGTGAGTAAATAAATGATCTGAAAAGGAGCTAAAGGTGTCACACAAATGGAGATAAAATATAAAGACTAATATAATTAACATAAAGCTGCAGAACATAGAAACATGCTGAAGTACAAGTATGTGTAGTGTTTCTGTGCACAGAGCTGCATTCCTTGTGTAACACTTTATCTAAAGTCAAACCTGTCAAACCTGAGTCAATGCAGTTCCACATGTTTGAACAAACACTGTGTAGAACTGGTCTGAGATTTTTTTGTTCTAACCCTAACTCTACCTGCACTGGCCTTTAGATCCTCACACTGAAAGTTGTATGTTTTTTACTAAGATGAAATAACTTAGATTCAGAAGTCCAGGAGAGGAAAAAAAAAAGCAGAGGCACTCTGAGATTTAAAAAAACTATATATTCACAATGTATTTAATAAAACAATGCAAAAGTTAAAAACACATTAGACTATGCATTGCAGCCAAGGGTCTTCATCAGGGCATACACAGAAACAAACCATAGGTGAAAGGTTAAATAAGCACCTAAGGCTGTCAAAGGGGGGTGGAGTCCTCAATTTTGCTAATGGAACAGACAATTAACTAATTAAAACAAACAAACAAAAAAAAAAAACCCTGCATATTAAAAACAGCACAGTCTCCTGAGCGCTCATAGCCCCTTGTTTGCCTTAGATTCAGAAATGTTGTATAATTAACCTTTTCCTATAATGGCTATTGTTTTTGGTTCCATGTTTCAACCAGTAACTTAAGTAAAATAATGGACCAATTTCCAGGACATTTTCAGGAAAGGTGTGAAGCGATCCAAAATAGACCCAGTTAAATTTAGGAGAATGTAGGTCAAAGGTCACAGTCACTAAGAATGTGTTTTCACAATGATCAGAGATAGGACAAATCAGGTCAAAGGTTCACTATTCCAAGGTTTGTTGCTGAAAATGAACATTTGTAAACCCATAAGATATAAAAAAAATGACATCTTACACATGAGCAAACGTCATGGTAGTCTAATGGAAGTTTAGCAGTTTCATAAAATAATCTATAAATAAAGTTAAAATAAAATCTATAAATAAAATAAACTAACATAGAGGGTAGACGTACACATTACAATATATTGAGTACATTTGATAACAGTGGTCTACAAGTAAAATGCCTCCAGAATAAAAGTGAAATTCTAGCAACAAATTAACAAATTAAGGCAAAATTGCTGGTTGACTGTAGTTTCAAGATCAAAATGAGTCCTAAAGTGAAATTCTGAGAAATAGTGACAATGAAATGTTTGTGTTAAATCTATTTCAAAATATTGTCTGTACATTTCTGTACAATACTTTCATTTAAGAGATTCCAACTAGTGGAAGATTTCTAAGTCTAGTTTATAAACGTACATAACCCTACTGTGTAATAACATTTCATCATATACTTTGAAATCTAACCACAGTTTTACAATTCAGAACTTTTTCACCATATTTAATTAATTTTTGCATTTATACATGACAATAATAAACACAAATCTAAATCGCAAGCAAAACAACAAACTATTGTGAAGGAAATTTTATGTTAACTTGGTCATTAAATATCACTGATCAGCATAAACATTAAGTTATTATGAGAACATGACTAGGGGAAAAGGTTACACTCTTTCCAAGGACATGTTTTGAGTGCAAGCGTCTGGAGAAAAAATAAACAGAGACAGTGTTTTGAATTCTGCTTCTCCACCTGTGAATGTTTTGTGACGTGATCACTACACTACAAAGAATCTGTATTTTAGGCTGGAAGGAAGAACATCTGAGGAAGTCTCATTCTGTTCATGTTCTGTTCAAGGTTCAAAATTAATTTGTTCATCTGATCAATAAATTATTGTTTTTTTTTATTTGAACATTTTTCCCTCCTTGTTGTGATTGAAAACTTCCACAACAATTGACAAATACAGAATGGTAATATTTTGTTAATAGGTTAATGGGTGTTTGTGAAAATTAGTTTAATGACAGTTATTATTATGCATCATTATTCTACGGCCCTCTAGATCGTTGCGACAGCTCCCGTTCACTTTGCGGGTGGATCTTTTTTCGATAACCGCCCGCTGCCAATGGCAACGAGTTTTGTTACTTCAGATTCACGTACCATATCACTCCGCAGGTAGTTCGACCATTTTGAAAGTAACGCTACGTTGTAACGGCTATTTTATACAATTTGTTAGTATAGTAGTAGTAATTATTCTACGCCCCACTAGAACGTTGCAACAGTTCCCGTTCACTTTGAATTTAATTTCCCAGCCTTCAGCGGGCGGATTTTTTTTCGATAACCGTACCCCTCCGCTGTTCGGCCCCGTCGGGGAATATTTTAATGACAGTAACGCGTGGGCACTACATTATCCCTTGCTAATTACTGGGTGCTATTTTCAACAGAATCTATATATTGTTTCCTCCAGTCGCTACAGTAAATGACATTTTGTCCGTAGGGGGTTATGGTCGCCTCTGCTCCTGACTGTTGGTCATTTTCTTTCCAGAGTGACGTGGCTCATGCATGGGGTGTGTGCCACCGTGTCCACCTGCTGAACCAGCTGGTGTCCTGGGTGGAGGTGATCGACGCTCACTCCTGTCCGCTCGTAGGAGTGTCTGACTCCCCGCTGGGAGGTGTTCCCGCTCGAGTTTTTCAGCCAAAGGGCGGAGCAAAGCTGAAAAGAGGGGTGATATATTTCCATGGTGGAGGATGGGCCCTGGGCAGCGGGCGTGAGTTTTTATTTTTATTTGTTTTTTACCTCCTATAGAAAGTGTTTCCTTCTGTTTAATTTAACCCATACTGCTGTGATATGAGCATTTCATCCAAAAATATACAGTGATATTTTGATGGTGACTTCCAAATGGTTTGTTCCCTGACATTTCACTGTTGTTTTTATTACCATTTATTCCAGTACTATGATGCTATCCGTTGCATTTTACATTTCCTAATGTAAATCAGCTATTTTTCTATATTCAATGTATTAATGATGTAGATATTCATAAAATCTCAGAGTAAATTCAAAGATTATTACGTAAAAACACACAAGTCTGAAGCAAAAGTGAGTTTTCTGCTAAATTTGCCATTAACTGAACATAAAATCAGGCCAAACTACATAGGTTTTACTAGTGGATACATGTAGAAGATGACAGTGTTTCCATGGTAACTACTCATCCTGTCAACATCCAAATGGGTCATATATGATAACAATGAAAGATGACAAATTGTGTTTTGCACCAATTATTTTCATACATTAATAGGAATTTGGGTTGAGAAGTTATTGAACATTTTTGATCAGAAGATGCTTTTTGTCTTTGAGGGTTAAATTACATAAATAAAACATAATGTATAAGACACAGTTGTTTAAAAAGCCCGATGATGATATCACAACTATATGCACTTCACAGGGATGCGATCCTATGACCTCCTTTGTCGGACGATGGCACAGAAACTGGATGCTGTCATCATGTCTGTGGAGTAAGTGTCACACAAACTACAGATGGATGATAAAGCAGTTGAGTTATGTGCAAAAGATAGGTTGTTCTTTGTCAAAGTTATAATGACCAGAAGTATGCACCTTTCAGTCTTTGAATCAAGATACAAAAATATAGGAAATATGCATTGGAATAAATATATTATAAATGGTGTGTTAGAAAATCTAGACAGAAAATAAATAAGTATAAAGAGGAACCCTGGTAAGTACTCAAGAGTTGAACATGTATTCACTAGAGTTTTAATGACAGTGCACATGTTTTCAGCTTGTATCAAAAGACAGGAATTAGATTTTCATATTGTTATTTATATTAAAAATGTATTGTCTTTTCTACAGCTCAACCAGGGGTGAGAATTGCACATTAATTAAATGCTGCATTTGTGCATAAGATCTGTCGGATGTACATTTCACTGAACTTTTTTTAATCTACTATTCATGGTGCAGTGGCCCCACTTAAGTGCAACATTCTTGTAACTTGTGTGCAATGACAATAAAGCCTATTCTATTCTATTCTATTGTCCTTAAAAATGACTGTAAATAACTAATAGTGTTAGAATAGGATTGGCAGTACTGGTAAAACTACAAACCCAGCTCCAAAGCGACAGTTGTTAAAATACATCATGAATATCTTGAGGTAGTTATGGCTCTTTTTGTGATCACTAATGATTAATTTTGGAGACTTAAGGGAAAAAAATGCAATAATTCTGCACATGCTCATGTAAACGCATAGGTATATAAAGTGAGTAAGAAAACACCTGATCTAATACGATGCTGTTGTCCACTTGTGATGTGTGGTTGCCATAGTTACCGTCTGGCTCCAGAGGCGGTGTTCCCTGAGCAGTACCATGATGCTTTAGCGGCATCTCGAGCCTTCCTGTCCATGGAGGTGTTGGAGCGCTACCACATGGATCCACACAGACTGTGTGTGTCTGGAGACAGTGCGGGGGGAAACCTGGCTGCAGCTGTGGCACAGGAGGTAAAAACAAACACAAACATGAGCATCACATTGTTAAGTTAGTCACATGATGTTTTGAGTTGTCTGACGTGTAATGCTAACACAGGTGGATATACAGAAGAGGTGCAGGTTTTCCCTCCTGGTGATAAATACACAGATTCCTGGTTAAAGACAGTAGGGCAGAGTTCCCATGGGGGACAAACAAAGTCTTAAAAATCCTGAATTTATGAATCTGCATTAAATAATAAAAGCATTTAAAAGGTATTAAAGTTTGACGTGGTGGCTCTTGGGTATATTACCATAAACATGTTGAAATGTATTTGTTAAATTTCCAAGATGCAAAGAACATAACCTTAGACCAGGGGTGGGGAATCCTGATCCTCGAGGGCCAGTGTCCTGCATGTTGTAAATTTTTCCCTCTTCCATCACACCTTAAAGCCATTAAATCATTATCAACCTTCTGCAAAGCTGGATGATGAGCTGTTCATCAGTTGAATTAGGTATGATGGAAGAAGGAAATATCTAAAACATGCAGGATCCTGGCCCTCGTGGACCAGGATGCCCCACCGTTGCCATAGATCATTCTTTTCCAACCTGACAATTTTCAAATTAGTTGAAATTAGGAACCAGTTATTGATAACTTTGTGGCGTCCAGTGAGAAATGACTAAGAAATGATGGGAATCAAGGTGTTAGACTCAATAAATAAAATGTTTTTAATTCTAGGTGTCACACATTTTTGCCACTGTGGCCATGAAATGGAGATTCAATTCTGTTCCAAGTCATCTTAAAACGGTCTTAAAAAGTCCTCAATACCACCTGTAGAAAAACTGGTAGGGGTTAATTCTTGGTTTCATCATATTGACAAAGACACCTTTTGTCCACTGCTGTCTTCAGCTGGCCTCAGATGACAGTCTGAAGGTGACCTTCAAAGCCCAGGCGTTGATCTACCCTGTGCTACAGGCGCTGGACTTCTCCACCCCCTCATACCAGCAGAACCAGGCGGTGCCCATCCTCTACAGGCCTGTCATGGCTCGTTTCTGGCTACAGTACTTAGGTGCGGACTCTGCTCTGGAGCCCCTCCTTCTGGCCAATAACCACAGCTCCCTGGACCAGCCAGGCATCAGCAGCAGCACCCGCTCCAAACTCAACTGGACCGCTTTACTCCCACCTGAAAGGAAGAAGCATTTTCAACCGGTGGTCAAAGAAAGTGGATCAGTGGGGGTAGTGGGGGAGGTGCCTGGGCTGATGGATGTGCGGGCGGCACCGCTGCTGGCGGAGCAGCTGGTTCTGAGCAGGACACCTAAAGCGTATGTAATGACCTGTGAGTTTGACGTGTTGAGGGACGACGGGCTGATGTACGCCAGGCGGCTGCAGGACGCCGGTGTCACCGTCACCAGCGATCACTATGAAGACGGTTTCCATGGCTGCATGGTGTTTGCTTTCCTGCCCATGATGTCTAGTGTCGGACGGAGGAGCATGTTCAACTACATCCACTGGCTGGACCAGAACTTGTAGACCAACAAAACCAAACAACCACCAAAGACTGACAGGAAACTGGTGAAACTCTGTGAAAATCGAATTGTTACAAGTGTTTTCTCCTCATTTCTAGTTCAAATATCTCATTACACTTAAAATAAGACAGAATCACCTAAAGAGGAACTTGTGAGATATAATAATTTGTTTTTAGAAAATAGATCTTGAAAATCTTATTTCAATAAATCCATTTTCATTTCCATTGGCAGATTTTTTTCTCCCTCAATTAAATAATATTTTCTTTTTGCTTAATTAAATTTAAAAAAAAGTCTGCCAATGGAACACGTGAAAAATGTCTTGGTAAAATTTCTTGAAATAAGATTTTCAAGGTCTATATCCTAAAAATAAGATATTTATATCTGACTGGAAAAAGTTCCTCTTTAGGTGATTTAAGTGTGATAAGATATTTGGACAAAAAATTAGAAAAGTTCACTTGGTAAGATTTATATTTTTGCAGTGAAAACATGTTTAGGTGATAAAGACATGAGTGAACACATTCCCTGCTCACTGATTCCCCTCTGCTTTGAGTGGAAATGAGCACAAAGATATTTAATTAAATTAAACATAAAATCAATCTGTAGATGTAGAATCAATTTTATGTCCTAAAACCAAAACTTTTATGACCAGATGTAACCAAAGAAAAATGTTTTAATCAATGCTTTTAGACTTAAAGAGAGTGATGTGGGCTTAAGGTCCATTATTTTAAGTAAACACTTCACATTGAGGTTGGGTTTATGCATACTTGTCTGTAGAATAACACTGTTTAATACACTGAATACTATACTGCACATGTAAAGCAGTGCTAGAATGCACTGTATAGTATCTATACTTTACATTTTCATTTTACTGCAGCTTTGTACTAATACTCCACTATCTCTATTCTGGTGAAATCACATGTTTGTGGAGGATAAAGTGTTCCTTTTATAGAGTTTAGAGACACAAAGTCTTAAAATACCCTCTGGATTAGCTGGAAAATTCACCATAAAGCATAAATTCATCATAAATAGTGTTTTTCTGAGCGTGTGGCTGATGTGGTTCTCATAGTCCAGTGACACTATAAAACACGTGATGATCTTAGATAATATGATGTACGACTGTAGATTCAACTACCACTGACAGAAAAGAGTTCAACCTTTAGCATTTACAGCAGTAAAACAACATACACATTCGTGCAGCAGTAAAAGTTTAACACTGACAGGAAAAATTTTACTGCACAACAAACACTTTTACTTTTCATTGCACATTTTTTTTTTTTTTTTGTAACATTTCCAGACTTTTATTTGAGAAGTGACATATATAGTGGTTTATATTCATGGTGTAGTTTTCTACTTTTACTTAAAAGACCTAATTCTTTATTTTAGTCAGGAGCATCAAATATCCTCCTGAGACCCAGTAAGTAAATAATTTTCACCATTTTACAGAAAAAAAATGTCCTTAATTGGAAACGGCATGATGCAATGTTTTGTTTTTGTTTTTTTTGTTGTTGTTTTGATTTTTATATATATGTACAATGGCCATTTCAGTGGGCCTTTTGAATTTTTTATATTTTCAAGTAAAGCTGTGAAACTCTTATCCACCCCACAGGACAAAACTGCATTGCTGCGTTGTCACATAACCCCCCCCCTCCAAAAAAAAAGTTCCATCATCTAATATTGAACCTTTACTCTGCATGGCCTTGTTCTATAGGCAGAAGGCATGATGGGTAATCTTTGGAACAGGTTCAGTCTGGACTCAGACCACATGACCTCGTTCCTTTGTTTAAGAAATGAGAATCTACTCACTGCATCAGCTTCAGTTCAGTAAAGTGTTGGAGCTGAAACCTATTATTGACTGCAGTAATTATCCACTAGAGGGCTCTGAACTATTGGCTCATTTATTAAATTCCAAACTGTAACAAGATGACAATCACAGGCAGTGATGTTCTACACTTTTATATTATCAACTCCCCCTCCCCCAGACGACACCTCACTAACCTCATACTTCTTTCTCATGTACAGTACATTTATCATTGTATAACCTCAAATATATATATAGCACAAATAAAAACAACAGACATCTGACACTATTTGGACATTTTAAAATTAAAAAAAGGCATCAAAATAGGAATGAACAAATCATAAAATCATCAGGTTTCAAAGGAAATTGGATGAAAAGCAACATGGTGTCAAACCAATGCAATTAATCTTTAGGTTGAATCTCAGTTTTTAATATCCAGTGCATACTCTGCTGTTTAACCTTTTGTCTAAAAAAAAAAAAAGTGAAAAATCTCCTTGCAGATGAACATGAGCATTGAGTACACATCCTCCTAATCTGACAACACAGTCACTCACAAATGATTTACAGCTTTTATTCTTTTATTATGCACTGAAAACAGGCCTGTGTGTATATATGTGTGTGTGTGTGTGTGTGTGTGCTGTAAAGTATGCCAGAGTTCACAGCTGTCTACACTCACTGGATTGTGCAATACTGTAATGTCTTAAAGTCATGCTGTCATCCTGTCCACCTCCTCTGATGACCGTGGTGCTGTAGGGGGCTGGGGGGCGGGGCGGGCTAGGACGACGACGACCATGACCGTAGCTGTGAAATGTATGCATCACCTTGAGAGAACAAATCCCAAAGGGACTGTGGTGTTTCCCTGCCCTGTCAGACAGACAGACAGGTTTTGGCGTTTAGCCCAAAACTCAGTGAGTCCAGAGTGAAGCACAAACACTGTGTTCATTACAGGCTTCACATTATTAAAAAAAAACACTGAAACTATAACACTGACTATCAGATGTTTTTTTTTTCTCTTAAAGGGAAATTATTCCAGACAGTCTATTTCTTTTGAGCAAAGTGAATTCCTCACATTTCCCTCCACATGCATATGGTTTGTACACTTTTTGTAAAAAGTGACTGATGTACTTTTAAACAGGGGATAGTAAGAATATGAAATGAAAAATAGTTATATTCACTGTCAAGAAATATGGAAATGAAGATTAGCTGTGGTTATGTTCTATTTCTTTACAAAGGATGTGCCTGCTTTGTCACAGTAGAGGGTTGGATTAGCAACTCATGACAAGAAAATTAAAAAATGATGTGTAATATATAATGTAGTATTCATTTCAGCAGCAGGGGGAGCTGGCATACCAGAACACACTAGGGTCAAAATCCACTAATGCATCTACATTATGTATCTACAGGCTGTTCTACAATGTGAAGGTTTACACACATCTGTATTACAGTATCAAGTTTTCATCTTTGATGTAAAATTCAAAGCTGGTTATTTTAACATTTAGTCAAAATAACTGTTATAATCTTTATGTGCTGCATCAGCTGATAGTTTACATTATAACTCTGTTAGCTTAGCTCTGCTGACTAATTAGACCTTTCTTCCCTACAGTTTGTGTGACAATAGTTGAACAAAAGATCTGTTTGTAATGCTCAGAACCATCATAAACCTAAGACAAACTCACCTGTGGAGAAGAAACGTTGCTATTTCAGCATCAAATTTCACTCTTTGAATTTAGAGCAGTGTCCAGTTTTTTTTTTACTTTTTACTTTCTCATCCCATCTCATAACCTTCCACTGTGTCATTTGTTCTCAATCAGATGGTTTTCAGTGTTTATTTAAAAGTATCGTAACCTGAGAACACAGACCAGGTAAGCTTCATAAATGAAACAACTGAGTGCAATTTCTTAACAATAATAAACAGATTATTTGAATACTATAAATAAAGGGGTATCCATAAAATGTGCAAAATTCATTAAATGTACCAAACGTGTACAACAAACAAACTAAAACAAAAAAGCCCTGCAATTTCTTATAACTAGAAAAGCACTCTGAGACCACTCCCCCCCCCCCCTCCAATCACCACCAACATTTAATCATTTCCAGATCTTCCCATTACCAACCTACCCTCTAAAATTAATCAAAATCTGTCCATAACTTTTTGAGTTATCTTGCCAACAGTCAAACAAAAACATAACCTCCTTGGTGAAGGTAATAATGAACGTAGAAAGTATAGAGTGAACACAGCAAACATTACCATCGTTGGAAATAATGACTCATGTTTTCAGAGGAGTCTCATTGATGTGTTGGAAGTGTAAGACCTGAGGAGACATTATGAACATATATTTTGGTATTTGTTTGTCTTCAAACTGTTAACACAGCAGTAATACATGTGTTTAAATACTCAGTGAATACATAGGCTATAACATGGAATATAAATGACAGTAATATATAACATCTGAATATTAATATCGAGCTGAACTACACATTTTGAACTGGAAAATAGGATTTGTAAGCACTAAAGGTTACCAGTGGTAAGACAGGTGGATCTTATCTTAGTTTACCTTTGTCTGGATAACTATGTTCTCACTATCTCTCTGCTTTATGATCTACATCTCCTGAACCCATCTGTTTGTGAACTGCACATGAGACTCCAATGACGTATAACTTGGAAACTACTCAGACGGACAAAACAAACCCCCAACAATAACCAAAAATAATAGCTCTTTTTTTCCCTCCTTTTGGTGGGGGGGCAGGGTAATAATTCTTTTGGATTATGAGGATTATGGTCTGTCCATTTTTCTACATGTCTCAATAGTCAGTGTGTTACACATCAGTGTCTGTTTTCTATTGGACGCCGTTTTTGTTAAAGTTGATCTTTGTGGTTTTTGAACCGTTTTGCTTCAGCAGATTTTGGTGATCCTCTTTACAGACACAGTCTGACATATATGAAGTAATAAATTTAAGGTAAGGTCACAGAGATGATTTGAATAAATAAATCAGTGCATGGGTAGTTCAAGGTCTTCCCTATAATCGTACAATAAACTCCAGTCAATTCTGATGAAGAAATGTTCAAAAACAGCATATATAACCATTTAAAAATAATTACAAATAGCTGTTCTCATCTTCTGTAATTTGATGTTGTATAAATAAGGTTTAAATATTACTTTTGTTACATAACAGGTAGTTTTAGCCAAACATCCAAACAAAAGTGGATCCCCACTGCTCCTGCAGCACTAATAAATCCCATAAAGTATGTGTTTTATTGGCTGCAGTGACAGCTGCAGTGGCACAGAGGGAGAACAGAACCATAGTTCTGCTTTTGTTGTTTTTTTTTTCAGTATGTACTGAATGGACGCCAGTAGTTAGAGGACAGTGTTCTAATGTGTTTATGTGAAAGTTTGTGTGTTTACCTGTAAGAGATGGAATATGATCGTGCATTTATAACCACATCTGAAAGAATATGCATGAAAAATCTAAAAATGTAATCAGTTTATCCGTCCTATGTTAATGTGGTTCATGTGTTTCAGTTTAATTTGTAGAATCTTCAAAGAGAAAATCTGTGTCATTACAAACAAATTTGTGAACAACTAAACTGTTGGATCAGAGGCCTTTTTCATGACTGTGGTAATAAAAAAAATACATTAAAAAGGACTTTGGAAAAAAAATTCTGTCCACAAAATAAGCCCGGTTTGTGTTATTCTGATATTTTGAGACCACAATAATTTGTTTGTAGCATAGTAAACTAAAGCATGTGTGTTACATTTGTATACTTCTTTATACTCTAAATGTTTTTATTCCAGCACATTATCATACAATTGCATGTTTACAGGGCGTCCCATAAGTCTCCATAGGAAAAATAAACATTTCTTGACATAAACTCTTTTTATTTGTATAATATGCTCTATATGACTGCTATTTCGAATGCATTCTTTAAGTTATCTGAAATATAAAGAAATATATGTTATGGAATGTATTATGTCTCCTATGTTTGGAGACTTATGGGACACCCTGTAGATTCATACAGATAAACGTGCAGCTCATCACACACTCCAACTGCTTTATTTGAATATATGTATTACAAGAATTGAACAACACATATAAATATGAGCTACCGAACACAAATGACGAAAAAATATATTAAAATAAAAACACAGAACCCCCCACCCACCCATGTGTCAGACTAAACTGTTTAAAGTAAAGTAAAGTAAAGTACATTTTCAGGTTTATTAAAAATGCTGATGCAGAGATTAACTAAACATTAAGAAACACATATGAATCAAACTCCGCCCCCTCAGGTACAATACACCTAGCAAACATTTCTATTATGATCATTGTAAAAACAAATTTTTGGTGACTGTGTCCTACATTCACCAAAATTTAATGGCATCTATTCTGGAACATCTCACACATTTACTGAACATTTCATGGAAATTAGTCCAGTATTTGTTTTTAAATAAAAATTACTGACAGGGTTTAGAGCAGGGGTGTCAAACATGCAGCCCAGGAGTCAAATCTGAAGGGGCCAAAAATGTCAATTCATGTTATTCACACACATATTTTAAAGGACAGCTTGTAGATGTAAACATTTCCATGATGTAATTGAACTTTTTCACTCTAAAACATAAAGGAAATTTAACCTGACATTATATTATTATGTTATTATTTTCCTGGTGCGACCCAGTTAAGATCAGATTTAACTGAATGTAGCCCTTAAACTAAAGTTAACTAGAGTTTGACAGCTGTCCTGCTTAAAATAAGTTTAATAAATGACTTCATGTGGTTTATAATGTGAAGACAATCATTTAAAAACATTGACTGTAAAGGTCACATGGTCACCAGCTGCTAATGAAAAAGCAGATGTGAGAAAAGGAAAACACTGATCCGAATAAATAATGGATTTAAATTTAAATCTTCACTGACTGATGTGAACATTTTAGAAATCACTCATTAGAACCCAGAAAGATGTTTTATCTAACCTTAACCTAACCCTAATCTTAACCCTACACTAACGCTGACCTCTAACCTAACCCTACCCTAACCTTAACCACTAACTCTAACCCTAACCTTAGCCCATCATCATAGATAAACACTGACATGTTTTGCAGACCAGCGTCCATGTTATCATGTTGCCAAAAACAGTGCTTTAAGGAATTCCATCTTTTCTTTCATTTCAGTATAAATAAGTATAAACATGTACAGTAAACACATTTGGAGGTTAAATAAAGGATAAACACCTCTCATACTCAGTTCCGTGCTTACATATTTATTTTTAACCATTATTTTACCCAACATGAAATAAATAATATTTTATTTTCTTATTTAGAAATTCGAACATAAAAACAACATCACGGTTGTAATAAAACAATAATGTAAACTTGTATTGCATTGGAAATGTTATGACACTGCACTGATTCTGGTAAAAAAAAAAAAAAAAAACATTATTTATTGCATTATTAATTGTTTACCTGTGCTTGTTGTTTTAGGAAAATATTAATTGGTTTGTTGAGATTGCAGTTTTAATTATATTTGACATAAAGAGTTATATTATACATATAAATGTCAAATTTAATCCACATGGTGGTTTATTCTTTATACTATGATGGCAAAGAAAGTTGGAATCTATCATAATATGTATCATATTATCAAATTCTAGCCAAAATACAACTGTGTGATGAGATCATAAATCCTGTGAATCAGAGTCAATAATATCCCATAGTGTTCACCTAAAAGTAAAAGTAATGTTTTCCACCACGATCATCAAACCATCAAATGTGTATGAATATGTTCTGGAAGAATGGTGTTAGAGAGTCGAATAAAGGTAAAGGCTGATCTTCAGATACACTCTAATGCTTTTTCCTTTCATTTAAAACCATCTGTGCTCAATCATGCTTCACACTTTCTTTAGGCTCCGTCTTTTATTTCACAGTAAATGTCTGAAACAGGAGATGGCGCCAAATTCTCCACCTTCATATGTGGATATTATCTCTCACATCAATCATATAGATTTTGTTTCATTTCACTCAGTTTTCTGTCCTGGTTTTTATGAACATTATAAAACTTATTCGTTTTTCTGTGATGGATTTACACTTCAATACTTCTGTAATCTCTGGTTTTAGTTTCTGCCTTTTGGTTTTGATTTATATCTATGACATAAAAAAAATGGAGACTAATAAAACCATGTTCAGGGCGACAGATCTGTGCCAAACCCTTACAACTGTCACCCTGCTCAAAAATAATTAAACTGGAAGTGGCTTTATTCACATTTTACAGGCTTTTACAGACTCCAACTGGACACTACATCATCTTCCTGCATTGTTTTCTGATACTTTTGCTGTTAAATATGGAATGGAATGTTTACATCACAGTGCATTGTTCCTAAAATGAACAAATAAATCAAGTAAAGATGGATGTCACTTTTTCATGTGCATCTCACAGACACAAACAGTCAATGTTCAAGTCAAAGCATGTAGACAAATAGAAACCAAAGCCACCAGGTGATTGCGTGATAGTGTCACATGGTCATGTGATCATAAAGTGAGCAGGAACATGCTCCTCCTGACAGACAGGTCTGTGTGTTTGTTTGTGGAGCTTTGCATCTGGAGTTCCTCAGGGCATACTCAGCTTTTTGCTTTTTGTGTGTCTGCATCTTACACACTTGATGAGTGTACGCTCTTCCATCAGGACTTGATTATAGAATATGTGTGGGTGGTGAAGCAACAGGCAACACTGCAGCCTGCTGCCAAACACACTGCATGTGGGACTCCACCACAAATCACTCATGCATTGTTTCTCTACCTCCACTTCTATCGCACAATATATAATACAAATACGGAATGGCTGTACTGAATTACCATGTTCATGCATCTTACTGAGCACATTTAACATGACACACATACAGTATGCAGCTTATTTTTTTAAATACCTGTATGCATTGAAGAGTATACTTATTTTGCATCGTTACACACCTCAAGTGGAAGGGAAAACATGTACATTTGTATCACAAATATAATGTTTTTTGTTTTTTTTAAATATTAGGACATATCATCCCATTCCCACTGATATGAAAAATATGTTTATCCCAGTTGTTAAGAATTATCGGTAACACTTTACTTGACAGGTGAGTTCATAACACATTCACAGCAGCTGTCATTAACTATACATAAAGCATTCATTACTGTTTCATGAGACATTTATACCAAACCTTTCATGAATGTGGAAGACAGAACGACGACAAATTTTCAAAATAAAAGTCCAACAATCGCAAAGCACTGCGGCACTAGTCATTATAGGGAGCCTAAGTCTCCGCCCTTTCCGGTCGGTCCACCGGGCCTAAGTTCGGGAAAATGTAACATGAGAGTGGATGAGGAGAAAATAATTATTTTCTGGTCCACTTTACTTTATGCCCTGAATCACACATTTGCTGTACTTCAATTAAAATCATAACCAATGATGTGCGTTTGGAGTTTCTTTGATACGTGTTTTGTGATTTATTAGCGTGTAAAAATATGTAATTATTTGGACTCTGTTTGGACTACATATCAGACGTCGCGCGGTGTAATCACAACACCATTTCCACATGTTCCCTCTACTACTTCCGGGTTCACGAGAGCTTGTCCCGCATGCTGGCTGTCACTCGACCAACTATCTCTCCCCCAGAGTAGCTGCCACTTTAAAGTGGTTTTCTCTTCGTCCTGAAAGAAGGAGGTGAAGCTCGCCAAAGTCACAGCCATTTTCAAAGAGTTTGATGGTGACGTAATATTTCTGAGACGAACGTTGTAGTCCATTACTTACTCTCACATAAAACCTAACGTAACTTTGGGTGCCTGTCCAAAGTGAGTGCTTTCTCAATATGAACATGACACAGACATCATATGTGAAAACCGTAGCACATTTCAAACGGGACCAGAAAATTAATTTTATCCCTCCATTGACTCGCGTTCATTTTTTATGGCACTTAGGCCCCATTGCCCGGAAGTAGACCGGAAATAGAATCGCGTCACTTAGGCTCCCTATTTAACAACCTGTTACTGGAGAAGGTGAGAGCGGATAGGTGTGGGACATATTCTCTGGAGTCCTGAAAAAGGGAAAAGTGGCAATTATTTATTTATTTATTTTTTAAATCTGGGGAAGATATGTGGTAGGTGAATGGTAGATGCTAGATTCAAATGGCTGGACACACGGGGGGCGGGACGGGGACGATGCTCAGGACGTTCAACGTGATTTCAACACTAAGATAGTTCAAAGAGTATCATAACATTGTGAATTTTACACTTCAGAAAGATGACAGCACTGTTGAAAGAAGCAGTGCTTTACGATTGTTGGACTTTTATTTTGAAAATTTGTTGTCGTTCTGTCTTCCACATTCATGAAAGGTTTGGTATAAATGTCTCATGAAACAGTCATGAATGCTTTATGTGCAGTTTATTAAAGCTGCTATGAATGTGTTATGAACTCACCTGTCAAGTAAAGTGTTACTGAATTATCAAGATAAATAGTGAATTAATTTTGCTTTTAAGTTTCAAACCTGAATTTTTTTTCTCCCCACGTGAGAATTGAAGAAAGCAATGGTTGTTTTTTTTTTTATTATTATTATTTAAACTGACTCTTTACAAACAGAAAAATTTCAACTCTGTATATTAGACAAACAGAGTAAAGAACTTTTGGTCAAATTAAGTGATGGCACAGGGTGAGAAATATCTGACACTCAAATGACTACATCTAATTCCACTAATTGTTGGGAAAAACATACTTTTTTGTGATACCAAAGAGCAAAAACACTTCACTATCATGACCTCAAGCCTGTTGGAGGTCGTGTGGTGAACAAGATGTGTGTGTTTTTACCAGTTTACAAAAGTATACCAATATTAATACTACTACTACTACTACTACTACTACTACTACTACTACTACTACTACTACTACTACTACTACTAATAATAATAATAATAATAATAATAATAATAATAATAATAATAATAATAATAATAATAATAATAATAATATCAGTGACGAACTTGATGAAATATAATTCAAAAGCAACTTTATATTTTGGTCAGAGCCTGGACTTTGCAATTTTATCGTAGCATAGAATTTCAATCAGCATTCAATCAGAAATTCATCTTAAATTCAATTCAAACCAGAGGAGGAATAATCCCAACATCATCTTTTAATCCTCATCATCCTCTGACCCATCATTAATGTTTACAGTTCTAGAATCATGTCTTAAAGTCAGGAGTGGACACAATATGTTTACACTCATGTGGTCATCGTTTGATGAAATCATGAAAAAAAGCACAGGACTAACAACAAGGACGTCATGAAATGTGACTTTTTGATCTGTTTAGAAGTATTTATTTCCTCAAATGATATCACATGTAGATCGTTATCCACCATATGTTCTTGCAAACTATTTCTGGGGGAGGGGGCATAGCTTCATGGAAAAACCCTTATCCTGTTCAGTCTGTATTATGTCATTTTTCACAGTAGAACATGTATTGAATGCACATGTTCTAATTATAGAACAGTCCATCTGTAGATGTTAACAGACTACTTTAATACTTTGGTCCATGTTAACCTACTTTAATACTTTGGTCCATGTTAACCTACTTCAGTAATTTGGTCCATGTTAACCTACTTCAGTAGTTTGGTCCATGTTAGCCTACTTCAGTAATTTGGTCCATGTTAACCTACTTCAGTAGTTTGGTCCATGTTAACCTACTTCAGTAGTTTGGTCCATGTTAACCTACTTTAATACTTTGGTCCATGTTAACCTACTTCAGTAGTTTGGTCCATGTTAACCTACTTCAGTAATTTGGTCCATGTTAACCTACTTCAGTAGTTTGATCCATGTTAACCTACTTCAGTAGTTTGGTCCATGTTAACCTACTTCAGTAGTTTGGTCCATGTTAACCTACTTCAGTAGTTTGGTCCATGTTAACCTACTTCAGTAGTTTGGTCCATGTTAACCTACTTTAATACTTTGGTCCATGTTAACCTACTTCAGTAGTTTGGTCCATGTTAGCCTACTTCAGTAGTTTGGTCAATGTTAACCTACTTCAGTAGTTTGGTCCATGTTAGCCTACTTCAGTAGTTTGGTCCATGTTAACCTACTTCAGTAGTTTGGTCCATGTTAACCTACTTCAGTAGTTTGGTCCATGTTAGCCTACTTCAGTAGTTTGGTCCATGTTAACCTACTTCAGTAATTTGGTCCATGTTAACCTACTTCAGTAATTTGGTCCATGTTAACCTACTTCAGTAGTTTGGTCCATGTTAACCTACTTCAATAGTTTGGTCCATGTTAACCTACTTCAGTAGTTTGGTCCATGTTAACCTACTTCAGTAGTTTGGTCCATGTTAACCTACTTCAATAGTTTGGTCCATGTTAACCTACTTCAATAGTTTGGTCCATGTTAACCTACTTCAGTAGTTTGGTCCATGTTAACCTACTTCAGTAATTTGGTCCATGTTAACCTACTTCAGTAGTTTGATCCATGTTAACCTACTTCAGTAGTTTGGTCCATGTTAACCTACTTCAGTAGTTTGGTCCATGTTAACCTACTTCAGTAGTTTGGTCCATGTTAACCTACTTCAGTAGTTTGGTCCATGTTAACCTACTTTAATACTTTGGTCCATGTTAACCTACTTCAGTAGTTTGGTCCATGTTAGCCTACTTCAGTAGTTTGGTCAATGTTAACCTACTTCAGTAGTTTGGTCCATGTTAGCCTACTTCAGTAGTTTGGTCCATGTTAACCTACTTCAGTAGTTTGGTCCATGTTAACCTACTTCAGTAGTTTGGTCCATGTTAGCCTACTTCAGTAGTTTGGTCCATGTTAACCTACTTCAGTAATTTGGTCCATGTTAACCTACTTCAGTAATTTGGTCCATGTTAACCTACTTCAGTAGTTTGGTCCATGTTAACCTACTTCAATAGTTTGGTCCATGTTAACTTACTTCAGTAGTTTGGTCCATGTTAACCTACTTCAGTAGTTTGGTCCATGTTAACCTACTTCAATAGTTTGGTCCATGTTAACCTACTTCAATAGTTTGGTCCATGTTAACCTACTTCAGTAGTTTGGTCCATGTTAACCTACTTCAGTAGTTTGGTCCATGTTAACCTACTTCAGTAGTTTGATCCACTGCCTAACCATACCGTCACTACATGGCTCCAAAAATCCAGTCCCAATCAACCCCCTTCATCTCAAAAACAGAACATCAATACAAAATGGACGAAGGGAAACATCAACTGCAGCCCATGTTGTTTTACTCAGGTCTTTTTGTGTTTGATTTGAATGCCAGCTCTGTTATTAATTTAAAAAGGCTCCATGAAATTAGTTAGTTCCCAGTTTTCTGCAGCTGATTCCATCCATAAGATGCAGAGTAAAGAAAACAACTTTGACCCAGTTCTGTAAGAGCGTACAGAACAAAAAGCAATACAGGAGCATTTGTACGCAGAAAAACACCATTCATACAGAGAGAATAAATATTAGAATTTCTCTTCACAGTTAATGTGTAAATGCGGACAGATCAGAAACCAAGTAATGTCATCTGTATAAACCTGTTCCTCTGCTGATCCTTCCAGAACAGAACATCAAACCCAGTCACTCACAACCATTTTGAAGACACTAAGCAAAAGAATAAATGCATAAAACATCTCCATAATTCAACAGAAAATCAGTCACAATCTGTAAAATCATCTTCACCTGTTGTTGGAATGAAGGTCTGCTGAAAATCAAAAGGGGCGGGGCAAGTGGATAAACCATGTGACACTGAAACAGGAAGTCACTCCCGAACAGTTTTGCTGCATTTTCCAGCTCTACCATTTTGTCTAAATATGGTCACTTTGGATAAACAGTAATGATGAAGCCATGACTTCAGAATGACAGACAATGGGTGATGTTATTTTTATTCTCCAGTCACTGACATCATCTCAGTATTTAATGTCTGTAATAATAGGAATAATTACTGTATTGTTATATGACCTTTCTCCTACTTTTTAAGTGGGAGAGGCTGTTGTCAGATTCAATAAAAAATATTCCAACTGTACTACAACCATAGATGAAGTTTGTGGGGTTTTGAAAGTCAAACCTCCTACTAAGTAATAAACTTTAGTGAAAATGCAGGTAACAATTAGAGCAAACGAATTGTGCAAGTCTGGATCACTAAATACTGTTCATACCTGAAATTAAATTCAAAGAGAAATATAAGAGAAATGGTGGCTATTCCAGGTTTACCACATCACCTGAGTATATTTGTCAATTAAGGACAGTTTGTTGGAACAAATAATTTGGATTGGATTAAAATGTAACTGTGTGCACGTGAATGTGTCTGTTATTTACTAGTCTCACATAAACACCTGTATGTGAACCACATCAGTGCACAAATAATTACCAAATCTCGCTGTACACTACAAGTATAGTTTAAAATATTGACTATAATTAGACGTTTTAATTCAACTAATTAGACTCTAATCATGTTTTTTAGGCATATTTGAATTGACCACCAATACAATGTGCCTGTTTTTGTTTTTTTAAACATAACTTTTTCTGTTTTATACCAAGGTTAAGTATTTTTCCCTGACCATTTAGTCAGTGCCTAAATCTAACCACACATACTTCGATCGTGCTCTTTATTCAGTAAAAATGCATTGGTTATGTTTATGGAAAACAATGTGGAAGAGTTTAATATTAAACATATACAGAAAAAAATATTAAATCATCCTTGTTTTCTTCAATTTCTTGTTCATTTTAATTGCTGGTCCAACTAAAGGTGCATTTATTTTAGCAAATATAATGACGAATGAAGGCGAAGGTACACCATGTATCAGTTGGTATCTATATAATATTTTCATTGTTTTAATTCTTACATCAGTATTGATGTCATTGTACTGAAAAAAAAAACCCAGTGCTTTTATTATTAATTCACTGTTTTCTGTTTTAGTCACATGATACACACAGTAGTTAGTGCTTGATTGCATAACCATTGTTTTTGATGGTCTAATAATTTTTTCCATGACTGTATGTGTCCAAACCAGTAGATAAATTACAGTACATCAGGTGATTGGTTTAGTGGAAAACAAACTAAGCATGATTATTTTTCATTAGCATTTTGGAATTTGATCAAGAACATTTAGATTACTATTATTATTATTATTATTATTATTATTATTAGGATAAAGTGTAACAGCATTAGAACTAAAACGCAGCCCGTTGGCAGCTACAGTTTAGTCGCATGTGTGGACATGGATCATCCAGTCATCTGACTGAACTTCAGACTGATGTAAAAATGCACAGCTCCACATTTCTTCCTCTTCCCTCTCCCTCTGTTCCTACTATAATTTCACTGCACTTTAAAATTACTAGAAAGTGACAGGATATATTGTAAGCAGGAAAAGATGGGGGGCCTAACAGCTCATATTTTACCCCCCCCCCCCCCCACCCACACACACACACACACTTGCCTTGGGTCACCTTTGGAGACTTTTCCATGCACCTTAGATGGGAATTAAAAACATGCAGGTTTTCACTGCTTGACATTGAGTTAAAGTAATAGATGTTTGACACATGTGAGCAGATAAAAACAGAGAAGAGGTGCTGTGGGTGTGGCTGTGAACACATCTGAAGTGCATGTCTGTGTGTGACCCCCCCCCCCCCCCCCCCAGAGGCCCCACTTCCTCCATGCCCCCTGGTGCTGCTCGTTAATCACCGGGTGCAGAGATGATCATTACTTAGGAAAATAGAGCCGCCAGCAGCGAAAACAAACCGGTGAGAATGTGAAAGGAAAGCCTGAGCGGCGGGGAATTCATGAGGGAGAATGTTATCGCTGTGACTAAAGGTCATATTGTTCACTTCTTCCTGACAGGCAGAGAAAGAAAGAGAGAAGGGAGTGGAAGGCAATTTGGAAAGAGGGGGAGGGAGGACAGAGAAAGATTGGTAGGAGGAGGAGAAAAGCACAGCATGGGCCTCAAACCGCACAAGGACACAATCTGAATTTAAACACACACACACACACACACACACACACACACACACACACACACACACTATGACTGCCCAAAGGTTTGTGGACACCAAATATTTCACTATGTATGTGATTATTGAATATTTCATTTCAAAGCCATGTTATTAATCTGCCTCTCATTTCACAGTTTCCATCACCTTCTGAAAATTTCCTTCACAAAGTCAACCAGTAGTTCTGAACGTTTTTTTTTTTATTTGGTTTTGGCGTAATCTGAGTTTGTTAGGAAAACCTAAGATTTTTGCAGAAGTTGAAAATGTACAGTGTTACAGAACATTTTTGTTGGCCCCATACATGTGTCATATATTCATTTAGATTCACTCTTAAGTCAAATATTATTCCATTCTCTAACCCTACATGGTCCATTCTGCACATACTCTGTTTCATTCAGGTCAAAACTGGATGTTTCAGCAACATAATGAAACACATCCAGGACATGACAGGGTTATTTTTCTTCTTATTAATGACCATAAAATAATTATATGCACTTGTCTGTGCCTGAAAACTTTAACTGTATGGCAGAATGACATTACTACCAAATCAATTAAAGATTCCATGTACAAAAAGAATATATCAGACGTGTATGTGTCCTTATTATGATAAGACAGTTCAAAAATAGGGCCAGTGTCCCTGTGTTGACAGCTGTGATGTCAACAAAATTCAATAGACGATAAAATCAATCCCACTGTGTGACTGTGTGTTTTTATCAACAAATGCCACAAACAGTGTGAATGGTATAGGAAGCCCCCAAAGCTCTTCTGGGGTAACATCTGACTGTACAAAAGTAGGTAACTGGGTAATGACATATTACTGTGGTTAAAGATGTTAAATGAGGAGGTTGGTGGTGGAAACTAATATTGGGGCAATTACTTTCTTTGATCTGGATTGAAACTGAACTCAGTGAATCAATCGGGAATGCAATCTGTTGAGAACTGAGGGAAGAGTAGTGATTTTAGTGAGCAACTGGAAAAATAAACAAAATTGTAAACAAATTGTTTACGAAAGCAAATTTCTTAACAAAGTGATGAGTTTTGTGCCCAGCGATATATCTAATGAATTAATCAGAATTTAAGTCCATTCAGAAATGAGACAGATGTGATTTTAGTGAATTGTGGATGACGAAAGCTGCCGCCGATGGACGGATGACAGACGCAGTGTGACGGCATTAGCTCATGCCTGAATTACCTAACAAAAAAATTATATATATATATATATATATATATATATATATATATATATATATATATATATATATACTGTCAGAAAAACTGCTACAAATTGTTATTTAGACTGAAGGACAGAGTGAAATGAGTTTTGATGCCCAAAGGTCAAAGGTACTATGACCTCATCTTGTCATCTGAATCCACTTTATCCTCACTAGGGTCACTGGGGGCCTAATCCAGCTACAATGGGTGAAGGTGGGGTACACCCTGTATGAGTCTCCAGTTCATCTCAGGACTGAACATATATAGACAAACAATCACTCTCACATTCACAAATATGGGCAATTTAGATTAACTAATTAACCTATCAGTGCATGTCTTTGGATGGTGGGAGGAAACTGGAGTACCTGGAGAAAACCCACGCGGACACGGGGAGGACATGCAAACTCCACACAGAAAGGTCTGCTGTGGGAATCAAACCAGGGTCCTTCTTGCTGTGAGGCACCAGTGCTAACCACTGCACCACCGTGCCGCCCCTGGGACTATGACCTGACATTCAATATTTTTGTCCATAACTAATGATAATTGGTTGAAGTAAATAAACAGATGATGACAAACATCTGGTTCATCTGTTAACTCTGCTTGACTCACAGAACAACTTAGGAAGTAGTAACAAGAAATGAAAAGAAAACCCTTAAAAAGTGGCATATTCAAATTTAGCTCATTTTACTTGTAGATTTGCAGCTTTAATTCGTTTTTGTATTTATTTAAAAGAGGTATACATTTCTGTCTACTTTGAAATATTACAAAAAAGCACAAAAAGTTTTCATTAGATCATTTAGAATAAAGAACTCTGACATTATGTCAAAGATACTACTGTATTAGACTGCAGAGATGTGAACTGCGTTTAGTCATATCAATGGGATTTACAAAACATTGAAGGAGAAGTGAGTGTGTTTAATAGCCTTCAGTCATGCATCTGCAGGTTTCCCATGGCAGTGAAAATAACATCAAGGCCAAGTTAAGGATGAAAACCAACATGAAACACCTTTTAGTGTCAAACAAAATGACAAAGTGCTAAAAGGTGGAACGTCTGTGGTTGTTTTCTCTCCTGGACACAGCTGTAAATGGAAAGAATAAAGTTGGATGATGAAATGGCAGTGTTTCTTCTACACGGGTGGGTTTAATTATGAGCCTTAAGGGGGTATAAAGTTATTATGTGATGTTGTTATGTTGGCTCAGGTTTGTACATGTTGACCTATGGGTCAGACTAAACTCATATATATATATATGTATATATATATATATATATATATATATATATATATATATATATATATATATATATATATATATATATATATATATATATATATATATATATATATATATATATATATATATATATATATATATATATATATATATATATATATATATATATGTATATACATGTATACCATGTTGCGTTCATGCCATCAGAAAGACTCACCATATGAAACCAGAGGGGTGGATGATCCCCCTGTCCCTCCCAGCAAATCACACCCACACCCAAAATATTTTTCTTTTTTAAACATCTTAAACATGTATACCATGTTTAAGATGTTTAAACAATAAGAATATTTCCTTCTTTTAAGGCTGAATGTAAGGCTTCTCTTAAGGGAGGCTCACTATCCCACATTTTGAAAACTCCTGACTCAGGCTCTTCCAACTGGCACTAATGCACATTTGTTCAACAGAAGTCAATTCATGTCATTCTTCAGAAATAAAAACACATTCAATCTCACCTTGAACTGTACAGTGTCCAGGAAAAAGCAGACACACACTGAAACTATTGAGTTCATATTAATATTACTTATACTGGTCTATATGTGTTGTTAAGGTAATACTCCCTCAGTTCATTGTCATTTTTCATTCACTTCTGGATGGCTGGAACTCCACAGGTCCACACAGATGTTGAATATATGTTGCATTTTCCCACAACACTGACATTCTCTGGATCTATTCATGCAATAAACAGTTAATAAAATACATCAAATCAATCAGGTAGTGAAAAAAGTCTGTTATGTGCTAAGGCAGGGGTCACCAGTCCTGTTCCTCCAGGAACAGGATCCTACATGTTTTAGATCAGGGGTCTCCAATCCTGCTCCCCCAGGGTCAGTGTCCTATATGTTTTAGATGATCCATCTTCCAACACACCTGAATCCTGGGTGCGATTTGCTGGGAGGGACGGGGGGATCATCCACCCCTATGGTTTTGGACATCACCAAAAAGGTGAGTCTTTCTGATGGTATGAACACAACATGCCAGAAAGAGGAAGTTGACATGCAATGAAGTACAGGCGGAGAGAGAGAAAGAGGGTGGGGGCCTGTGCCATCTTCCCCCCCTGACTCTTCCTGCCGCGGAGAAAATGTGCCCGGCAGGGGCACAAGCCACCCTGGTCAGTTTATTTCCTAGCAATATGCTGACATTCAGTCATCTGATCTGAGATGGTAGTCGAAAAAAAAAAGAAGGGGGGGGGGGTAAGAGAGATGGTGGCGAACTGGCCCAACCTGACTGCCACCAGCTCGACCCCCGGCCTATCCGGGAAGGGTCTCATGTGCTCAGTTTGACCTGATGCTGGCCAGAGAGAGAACCGACCCCTGACAACTAGTCCCAGGTGCACCGCTGTACTGTGTCCTCACACGCAGGCAACAAAACCAGTGAAAAACTGCCCCTGGTTTTATTTTCCCCAATTCCCATTCATGCACAAATGAACAACATATATATGGATTTTAGTGATTTGAGCTTAATTTATTTTATTCATGTGGGAATGAGCGTCAGAAAATGCAACACAAACTCTTTTATGTTAACCCCCCCCCCCCAAAAAAAAAAATCCCCTCTGTTTTTTTTTTTTTTTTTTTTTTTTTATAAATCACACCATGCCTGAATCTAATGATCAGCCTGTCAATTATCACTGGGAACAAGTGTCATGTGAGCTGGAAGAGGGAAACATCTAAAATATGCAGGACAAGGACTGGCATCTTCACTGTGGTCCATCCTGATGTTTCAGTTCTTTTCAGACATAAGGAGGTCCAGGCTCTGTCAGACTGGACATTTCAGTTTTATTTGTGAAACCCAGTGGAACTCTGTCATCTGTTCTTCCACCAACTAAACGTGATGGAGACTGTGGAACATCTCAAACCACCCAGAACCTCCTTATAGGAGAACCAAACAATACCCCCAAAAGTCACAGCATCATATAAATGAACCTTGAAAGCAGCATGGTCTTTTATTTTATGTGTTTTATACAGAAAGAACTAAACTAATATAGAGTCTTGTTGAGCCGCCATCATCAAGCAGAAGGAAGCAACAACAGAATAAAACAGTACATTGGAAATAAGAACAGTAGAAGTGAGGGTGAGTTGAGGTAAAGAGGAAGAAAGAATGGAGTGATGGATGATGGAGTTTGATCCATGAAAAAGGAGGGAATGGAATAAAACAGACAGTCAAATTAAAATTAAAAAAAATTTAAATCTAAAGCGTCATCACATCATATAAAAGTCAGTCTACAAATGTGTTTTAAGAAGTGATTTAAAAAAAGGCACTGATTCTGCAGCCTTAATGTCCTGGGGCAGGGTTAGCCTCACCCTAACCCTAACCCTTCCAAAGCAAGGGTTAGGGTTTACTTTAGGCCAACATCTGATCAAGACCCCTGTCCACATCTGAGCCAGATCCAGATCCAGACCACATTTAGGCCTGACAGACCCTATAGACCACATTGGATCTTACAGTCCCTGTAGACCACATTGGACCTTGCAGAACCTGTAGACCACATTAGACCTGTCAGACCCTGTAGACCACATTAGACCCGCCAGGACCTGTAGACCACATTAGACCTGACAGAACCTGTAGACCACATTAGACCTGATAGAACCTGTAGACCACATTAGACCTGACAGACCCTGTAGACCACATTAGACCTGACAGATCCTGTAGACCACATTAGACCTGACAGAACCTGTAGACCACATTAGACCTGACAGACCCTGTAGACCACATTAGACCTGACAGAACCTGTAGACCACATTAGACCTGACAGACCCTGTAGACCACATTAGACCCGCCAGGACCAGTAGACCACATTAGACCTGACAGAACCTGTAGACCACATTAGGCCTGACAGAACCTGTTGGACCTCAGGTTGATGCCTTACTGGAACTGTTGCTGTCGCTGTCTTGTAATATGTGCAGAAATGACTAAAAACTGTCCCTTATCCTAGTAAAGGGTTAAGTCTTTTAGTTAACTAATCCTTTAGCCAGTATGTGTACTCAGATCCTAAACTTAATATTTCCTCCTACAGTTTTATAGCTCTGTCTGTATAAGCAGATGTTTTACATACAGATGCTACATAGTTAGCATTTATAGAAACGCTCCTAACACAGTGTTTCTGTTGGCTGCTGATGTTGAAGATGTTTGTAATAAGCCCCTATCAGTAAGTCCTCACAGTCAGGTTATGTATGCTTCCAAAAGAAAAGAAAATGAAGTGTTTTAGATTAAGTACTCCTGTGTGACTTAAAATGTTTGAATACAGAGGATGAACCCATGTTCCTGAGCTCAAGAAAAGTTATATTTAATTCATAGATGTTTGAGGACAATTATATTAGTAAATAAATAATCTAAAATACTGTTTACACCATTGGATATATGCACAAAACTTTGGCCATCTTTGTTAAATGTATATTTAAAAAGAAACAAAAAAAAACCCCAAATGTATTATTTATTATAGCAAGATAATATGAGACGAACATGAGATGGTGACGAACATAAATATGTTTTACAGATTTATTCTTCTGTATTTCCCCTCTATCCTGTACTAAATGAAAATGCTGTGGTTTCCTGGTGTGTATCATGTTTCTGTTCAAATTCTGCTTCTTTTCTTGTTCTAAAAATAATAATGGATTTGATTTATATAGGGCTTTTTTGGCCACTCAAAGCACTTTACATTAGTGAGTCATTATTCATTCCCTCTCACATTTTCCCTCTGGTGGTGGTAAACTATATTTGTATCCACAGTTGCCCTGGGGCAGACTGACAGAAGCGTGGCTGCCAATTCACACCTATGGCCCCTGTGACCACCACTGAACATTCATACAGTGTGAGTGACACTGGAGGCAAGGGACGTGAAGTGTCTTCCCCAAGGACACAACACACTTATTAGGACACAATGGGATTTGATCCGTCCACCCTTTGGTTATTGGACAACCAGCTCTACCAACTGAACCATGGCTGTCTAATGTCCGTCAACATCTATTTTTTTTTTTACTCACCTGAATGTATTTGTGAAAAAAGCTCTTTCCATTACAGTTTTATTTAAGATTCCATGTGTGCTCTGCCCAGAAAAAAACAGCTCTTGTCAGTGCAAAACGCTTTAATTGAAAAACTGTGCAATTTGAGGGTCAACGACTGGAAAAGTGACTAATGTAAAAATGACAACTGTAATAGTGCTGGGTAAGCTACTTTGAAAAAGTAATTAATTACAATTACTAGTTACTTCCCCCAAAAAGTAATTGCATTACTAACTGTGTTACTCCACTAGCAAAGTAATTAGTTACCAGGAAAAGTATTTTTCCGTTCCTTTATTTTTTTGCTTAAATTATGAAAAAAAACAAAAAAAAACAAACCGCTTCGCTTTTCTCCTGATCCATTTCTTGTTGGAGGGAGATGAAAACACTCTATTTTGGATTGTCTATGCTTCATACATCACACACATAGATTAATTTGAATACCTCACCCCATCCCACCCCACCAGCTCAGCGAGTATGTCTGGACCCAAACAGGTACCAGGGCTGTTAGGCACCTGGACTGTAAAAGTCAGCCCTAAGTCCACTTTAATTCTCTCCAGTTGATTTTATTACCTCCGCCAAGAAGGTTATGTTTTTGCTGGCATTTATCTGTTTGTTTGTCTGTGTTCAAGATAACTTGAAAACTTATGGACGAATTTTGATGAAATTTTCAGGATATGTTGGAAATGTGAACAGGAAGAACTGATTTCATTGTGGTAGTGATCCGGCGGGGTGGGGGGTGTCTACCTTGGCGGAGGTCTGCGCTCTCAGAGTGCTTTTCTAGTTTCATCTCTAGTTTATCTATTTTTCTCTACTTCAACTTTTTGAGGTTTAATTTCTTTCTCCTCTTCTAACACTTTCTCTTCTTCCTGTAGAATGCAGAAGAGTCAGCTGTGGTTCATTTGCATTAAAGCATGAGGCACTAAAACCAAGCATTTTGAAAAGGGCTGTTTCTTCAGGTTTCTCCACATTGTCTGCATCAATGTGGTGTTTTGACCGAAGGATATTACAGACAGGTCACTGAGACACCAGGGAACTGTATAAGTAATATTAATATGAACTGTGATATGTCCCCTTTAATTAATTTTGTAATCAGTGTGTGTGTGTGTGTGTGTGTGTGTGTCTGTGTGCAGAGACATATAATGCTATAACTCAATGAATACTTGAGATATCGCCATGAAATTACATGGGCATATACATATAGCTAATGCGCATCAGCTGCAATGATCCATTTGAGTAAAGGTCAAAGGTCAAGGTCACAAATAACTAATAGATCAAAATCACAATGTTAGTTATAACTCAAACTCAAACTACAATTCTCATTGGTGTTATCACCTACGACCTACGACGACGATTTCTGGAGGTGTTAACTTCTGTAACACTGTGTCAAGCATAGACATACCATGTTATAATTTAATCAATACTGGATATATTATTATAATATTACACACACTGATGCATATATACATATAACGAAATTATCAATATTGCAAAAGGTCAAAGGTCAAGGTCACATTTAGCAGAAAGGTCAAAATCACATTGTTGGCTCTAATTCAAGAATGGGTTGTCAAAGAAATCTGAGATTGGCACAAAATAGGGTCGCCCCTATTAGACATTCTCTGAATACTTGTTAAGTCAGGTTTTTCATCTCAAACTTAGTGTGTTTTAATATGTCAACTGCACAAAGATACACATGACTGCACACTTATATATACACACAACTGCGCAGATACACACAACTGCACACATATATACACAAAACTGCACACATATATACACACAACTGCACAATGATACACACAATAACAAAAAGGTAAATACAACAGCACACAAATACACAACTGCACAATGATGCACACAACTGCGCAAGATACACACAATGGGACACAGAGACACACAATAACAAAAAGGTACACACAACTGTACACAGATGCACAACTGCACAAAGACACACACAAAGACACATTGCACACCGTGTAGTGAAAGTGTGTAGTTGTGTGTCTCCCTCAGGAACAGTGTCGTCCTCCATCGGCTGCTTTACTCTGAACTCATGATTCCTGGAGTGAAATGAAGCAGTAAGTGAGTAACCACAACTACACACTGCACACAGACACACACACTGCACACACACTCTGCACACATACTCTTCACACACACACACACACGCACTGCACACATACTCTGCACACACACTCTTCACACACACACATTCTGTGCACACACGCGTGCACACACACACACACACACACACACACACACATGTCAACTTCAACAAAATAATAATCTAACAAAAGTGAGTTGAGCCAAAAAAGTTTGGAAACTTTGGAAAGTCCCCAGAAGGTCGTGTGTTCTGATTGGCTGAGTTTGGAGGTTTCCTGTGTGCCCATTGGCTTCCTTCATTGTATGTGTGTGTGTGTGTGTGTGTGTGTGTGTGTGTGTGTGTGTGTGTGTGTGTGTGTGTGTGTGTGTGTGTGTGTGTGTGTGTGTGTGTGTGTGTGTGTGTGTGTGTGTGTGTGTGTGTTTTGGCAGCTGCTCAGAAATAGACTAAGAACAATGTGACTTTTTTTACAGTTATTATTGTATGTTCCACATGAACCTTTCATTTCCATTATTCCTTATAATTAACACATTCATCTTTCATTTCCATTAGTCATTATAATTATCCAAAGTTTTTCTGGGGATCAAGCTGAAAAAACTCTTCTGATCGTCCACTTCACCTCTTCGCTCATCTAGTCCTTAATTTTATGATAGTTGCACAAAAAAGGGTGAAAGTGATGTGATTGTGTCTCTACAGACAAGCATATGGAAGGAGTCAGGTGATAGAGGAGGAAACACTTTTAACTGGGGATTGATTTCACGAACAGGAAATACTGTTTCTGAAACTGGACTATTAACTATTCAACACACTGACAATACGCAGAAAGTAAAGGCAGTTTGGCTGTGACAAATACTGGTTTGTAAACTACATGATGTGAAATTCTGTGCAGGACTAGTTAAAAGAGTGAAAATAGTAAACAGTTAAAATTGTAAACTTAGTTAAAATAGTTAAAGTAGTTAAAATAGTAAGCACAGTTGACCTTTTTTATTTAAAAAATACATTTTATTTGGGGTGTGAGATCAATCTTAACCTCCTGAGACCCAGGAAAGCACAACTATTGGCTTTTTGTGTTAAATAATTGCCTTTTTTGAAACAGTCATGAATTATTTTTTTTTCAGATGTAGGTTTTTTTTTTAACTATGTGATGTCCTTTGTAGTGGACTTTTTTATTTCAGTAAAGTTGTGAGAGTTTTCTCCCCTACAAAGGTAGGTGAGAACACACATCTTAACTACACAGATAGTTAAGATAAACTAAGCTGAGCTAACCTAAGCTAAACTAAAATAAGCTAAGCTAAGATAAACTAAGCTAAACTAACCTAAGATAAGATAAAATAAGCTAAGCTAAGCTAAGATAAGCTAAGCTAAGCTAAGCTAAGCTAAGCTAAGCTAAGATAAGATAAGATAAGATAAGATAAGATAAGATAAGATAAGATAAGATAAGATAAGATAAGATAAGATAAGATAAGATAAGATAAGATAAGATAAGGTAAGGTAAGACAGGACAGGACAGCAGGAATAGCAGAGGAATAGTTTACAGCTAGAAAGAAAACAGAAAAACATGTGTGAAATATTAAGGAAAATAAGAAATCTTGTATATATATATATATATATATATATATATATATATATATATATATATATATATATATATATATATATATATATAGAGAGAGAGAGAGAGAGAGAGAGAGAGAGAGAGAGAGAGAGAGAGAGAGAGAGAGAGAGAGAGACAGACAGACAGAGAGAGAGAGAGAGACAGAGAGAGAGAGAGAAATAGAATTAAACATTATTTAAATGTGAAAAGATAAAACTTAAGCTAACTGTATTTACATTATTAGTTAGGCTAAGTCATATTTTAAGTAAATCACCAGAGTAAAGAAAACAGCAAAGGAAAGAGTTGAAGAAAAGAAATGAGACCAAAACAGACAGACTGGGGTAACCTGAGTGATGAACCACAGCCACATCCCCTACAAGGACCAGGCCCAAGAGGGCCCAAGAAGGCCCAAGCAGGCCCAAGTGAGCCCATGAGGGCCCCAGGGCCCAGCCAACCAGGCAACACCCAAACACCCCCCTCAGCGGCAGCAATGAGCCAGCCCTGAAGGTGACCGGGGAAGACCCCAGCCATCCACCCTGCAGTGGCAGAGCACATGAGCACCAGCAGCCGAACCCCCACCTGGGGGCCACCTGCCTGAGAGTGAACAAGGCACCAACCCATGAGCCCCTCTCGGTCCCAGGAGCCACCCGTCCCACCCAGTATGGGGCCCACCTGGCACACCAGGCTGTCCCAGACAACCCCCGCCACAGTACAGCACACCCCCTGATGCCACTGACAAGTGCTCCAGGGGCCCAGGCTCCCAACCTCCTCTCCCAAGCCACACATCCATTTCAGTCCCTCACACACCCAGACTGCCCCATGGAGTCACATATACACACCCCTACTGATGCACAATCACACACTCTACCAACCTCCCATGTTCACCTGTTCACCCTAACACACTCCCACATGCATACCCCCACACTCATACACAACCACACCTGCACCCATGCTCATACATCCGCATACCCATGATCTCATCCACACAATACATGTACCTCTACCCCCTGGGGTACCACCACCCCAGAGAATGAGCAGCAAAATACAAACCGAGCATCAACCAGAGCCTGAGACAGAAACACCAGCCCCCCCTCTCCCCATACACATACCTTTCCTGAGACCCCCATGTTCTGTGGCAGGCCAGTGGACAGCCTACCCACCCCTGCTCCCTTGTCCCACATCCATCTAGTTTGTAAAGTGTGAGGCATGTATGTGAGCAGTTCAAATTTGGAAGGGGAAACCACATAACACTGGGGGACGTGGCCATTCATCCAGACTTACCGACCGAATAAGACCACCCACCAGACACCTGCAGGGGTCAGAACCTTCTTCATATGCATTCATTAACAGCTCCTGCAGGAGTCTGAACCTTCTGCACATCACTATTTGCTGCAGACTTTTCCATCATCAACCGTTAAAATAAGCTCCTCCACCTTCCACTGTGATTTTCCAGGATTTCTTTTGTCTTTCTTCAAACAGGAACTTTTACAGCGGTCTGAAAATCCTGCACATTTTCTCCTCTGGTTTTTCATGGATAAATCACAGAAACTTGACAGGCTATAAATCGAGTAGAAATGCCTGTGGTCACTTTAGTCTCCATTAGAAGCGTCTGTTGGATAAACTCGATTATGAATTTCTGTCCTCTGACACCTTTCTGATGTTTTATTAAGTGTTTTTATATTTGGACAGTTTCACTCAGTTTCTCAAAATGCCAACAGGATATGGACCCATTTTCTATATTTACATGACAGACATTTGAAATAAAAGTTCAGTCATGATAGAACTATCCAGTGAGAGGGTATTTTCTATCAGCTTCCTCTCTTACCATTCAACAGCTAAATATATATATATATATATATATTTTTTTTTTATCTAATAGTCAGATTATTATTATTATTGTTTTACAAATATCATGTGTTTTTAGCCAGTGTCCATTAAAATAATAGAAACCAGAGGAGAAAATATGGAGGATTTTAAAACAACTATAAAAGTTATTTACCCATGTATGTAGCAGTGATTACTGCTACATACATAATACAATCACGGAAAAAATTATTAGACCATGAAGTCATCAAAACAATGGTTCTGTAATCAGATACTAACTCTTATGTGTACCATGTGTCTAAAACAGACAGAACACAAAAGAGTGAATGAATAAAAAACGTTTTTGTTAGAACAATGACATACTAGATACTGACGTGATTTTGTTTTTTATCTAGAAAACATGTTAAATGTATAGATAGCAGCTCAGAAATTAAACTAGTAAGACATTTTTGTTGTTTTCATTGTATGTGTTCAAACAAATAGATGTTTAGTTGAAAATTAAAATTAAATTAAATTAGAATAAAACAAGGGTGGTCAAATATTCTTTTCCTGCAACTATATAACATGAAAGGTTAGATGATGATGATGATGATGATGATGATGATGTTACAAAACTATGAATATCAGTAATCCATAATGGTGCAGAATAAAACTAAAGCTAATATAGCTGAAGTCTCTGCAACGTATTTGTGACATTTCGCAGATGACTTCTGAGCATAATTTGGCCTTTAGACCAGTACATTGACTCACTACTCCTTCTAGTGGTCACATAAATCTACTGGTGTGAAAATATTCAGTTTACCATTTAACTCAAACAAACAAAACCAAAACAGCCAAAGTGATCAATAAAAATTAACAAAAATGAATAACAAACAAATAAAATAATAAGTAACTTCAACACAAATGTAATTTTTTTTTCGAAAAATAAAATAAGCAACGTAATGATGAAAAACTAAGAAATATTTACAAAATAATAACTCATGAAAAGAATTGCAAAAAAAACCACACACACACACACACAAAAAACAAGCTCTAGTATTGTAATTTGTTTCCAGTAGTTTTAGTTTTGGCTTTTTCTTTTTCTTTTTCTAAGTCAGTTGCCTTTTGACACCTGTTTATCTTCATACATCAGTTCCACCAACAAAACTCAAAAACAGTAAATAAATAAAAAAAAATTATGTCAAATCACCACAACACTAGAAACAACAGAGAAAACAAACAAAAAAACCATGAAGAAAATTATAGTAAAAATATGTTGTCAGATGTCTATGGAGATCATGTCCCCTAGTAGGACTAATGAAGGAATATCTTATCTTAACAAGGTCTATTCTGTCAGTATGACTGGAAATGTTAAATACTGAGCAATCAGATGAAATTTTCTTAATATTTCAATTCAGAGGTGGGTAATTCCAGGTCCATCAAGTCAAAGTCCAACCATGTATTGGTTCAAACCAGTTCAGTGAACACAGGTGATTCCACTAATTATCCCATTTTCCTGTATGAGGAATAGTGCTCATCAAAATGGGTTGGTTCAATGAACAGGTTTGAACCAATACATGGTTGAACATTGACTTGATAGACCTAGAATTATCCACCTCTGTTTAAATTATACCATCCACTCAGAAGGCATCAGGAGTTAAAGGGTTCAAATCTCTACAATCCAGAATATTGGCATTTTTGGCAAAACTTCATCATTCCAATCAGTTTTAATGATAGTCTGCTGTGTGGAACTTTTTTTTTTAATTTTCCATGAACATGTCTTTATTAGAACAGCCGTCCTTCTGTCAGTGTCTTCCTATGGAGACATTCTATAAAGTTATTATCTGCACATTTAAAGCCACTCCCTCCTTTAAGATGATTGGCTTTGTTCCTCCTCCTTCCACTGTGACCATTACCAGCAACTTTTCCTTTTTCTGACACCACATTGGTCCACTCTGTTCTCCTGTAGTGTGACCCAGGCATGGATTGGGCCTGTAGGCAGTTCTGAGAAGCTGCTAACACTTGGCACATGTTCAGACAACACATCATACAAACACACCCAAACCTCCTCTAAACTCCATCAAGCTTTAATCAGAAAAGGTTAGGCTTTATCTTAGTTAAGGGGGGAGGCTTTTTGGAGCTGAACTCAATATATTAAACTTTGTCATGTTCACCACAGACAGTTTACTTAATCCTTTTACAACTTGCCTTCTATAAATATGTGTATTATCAGCAAAAAAAAAAAAAGCTTTAATCAGAAAAAGGATAGATTTAATTTGGATGGACAGGCTTTTCCCTGATCAAACATCATACATCAAACTGTGTAAAGTTCACTCTAAGCAGTTTGGGTAAAACCTTAAACAGTTCCAGGTCCATAAATATTTGTTTGGCTTTCATAAAGTTGCATTCATTCTCATCAACATGTGTTTATTAAACATTATAAATCTCACCCTGAAATGCCCATAATGGGTGATTTTACAGCTCATCCATGATTCTGCCTTTAGTCAGGATTAAAAAAACCAAAAAAAAAAAAAAAAAAAAGTTAAAGCAGACAACATGGTAATAAACAAGCTTTTAGTGGTTAAACACAGTAAATCACACTGATAAATGTTTATGATAGACATTTCAGGAACTACTTTTACTGCTCACCTTTTATAAATATTTATCTGAAAACCAGTTCAAACTCTTTAGTGTAATCACACTGATAAATATGAAGGCAAACATACAATGAAACCCTTTAATGAGATATCGGAAGTCCACTGTAAAAACATCAACGGACAGATGAAGAAAAGGAGAGAGAGGAGGAGGAGAAGGACAAAAAGAAAGATGGAGACAAAGAGAGGAAGAGGAAGACAGAGGGGTCTCAAAGTCAGGATTTGGGCTGAGGGGGAATGGATTGTGTGGGGGAGTGGCACAGATCTGTGAGGGGAGTGGGTTAAAGTTAGCTTGGATTAGAGTTAGGGCTAATTTGAGTTAAGGTTAACTTGGATTAGGGTTCATTTGGGTTAGGGTTAAAGTTATGGCTAAACCTGAAGTCGTTGTGGTTTTGGGGAAGGTAAGCATCCAGGGAATTCCCTTCCACTAAAAGAAGAGCCTATAAAAGAAACAAAAATAGGAACACAAACTAACCCTAACCCAATTTAACCCTAACCAAACCCAAAACTCTTCTGTGAATATGGGCTAACCCTAATCTGAAGAGGCCTCCATGAATGAGTTGAACATATACTGGTATTATTTTTTGGAACACTGTGGTTAGTACTGTTACCCCCAGCAGTCCCTGCAGATGGAGCTGAATGAGCTGAACATATAGGCTGTCTCAGAAATCACTCCCTAACCCTATATAGTGCTCTATATAGCGACCACGCCATTTTATAGGGGTGTCCGAATCTTTAATGAAGTATTTAATGTATCCCACAATCCACCGCGAAATGTAATGGACATGGATGGTCACTAACCAAAGCACTGTATCCCATCATGCATTGCACAAATCGAGAAATGGCTGAAGAACGATGAGATTTATGATAAAGAAAAAAAACACAGACAGAATGAGATTGGACAACATACCGTCAGAGCTACAGGAGCTGTTCAGTAACGATAAATGTTAACTGTCTGTTGGATGACAGGCACCAGACAAGAGTTGTTTAATAACAGTAAAACAGTCGTGAGCCAAGTTTATTCCATTTTTTTTTATTTTATTGCACAGAGAGTAAAAAAAAAAGTGTAAAAGCTTTTTAATTTTGAGAGACGACACTGTTATGTTTTAACTGTTCGACGGTGGTGACGTGATTAAACAGCGCCGTAGTAGTGTCCGAAAAGTTTTCAATTGAGTTCACTATCTAGTGCACTACATTTATTTCCCTATGTAGGAGGTAGGGAATAAGTGGGTGATTTCGGACACAGCCATAGTCTTTTCTAGAACACTGTGGTTACTACGGTTACCCTCAGCAGGCCCTGCAGACGGAGCTGAACATATAGTTTTTCTGGAACACTGTGGTTACTACGGTTACCCTCAGCAAGGCCCTGCAGACGGAGTTGAATGAGCTGAACATGTAGTGTTTTCTGGAACACTGTAGTTAGTACCGTTACCCCCAGCAGGCCCTGCAGACGGAGCTGAGTGAAACTTAAGCGCAGAACGTCTCCCGTGGGACAGCGAGGCGTAGGAGCCAGATTGAGGCCAGATGTTGCAGATGTAGGAACCAGCCAATAAGACCAGGATCCGTTTATAGACTCAGCCTGAATACACTGATAAAGGAAGAGAGGAACATTACACCCACACATGACATTTATGTTCTTTCTGCATACGTTTTCATTTGGGTTTTCTCCTTCTATTCTTGTCCCATTGCATCATTTGACTCATACGGTAAAAAGACTTTGCTCTTACACGCTCAGCTGACCTGTCATGACATATATTCAATTCAATAAAGACATGAAGTTGCAATGCTACAAAAGACTGCAACTCAGACTTTCATTAGCGATGACACATTTCATGCATGTATCTTTAAAGTTTCAAAATAATAAAGAATATTACCGAGTATAATTTCCTACAGCTGGATCAGACATGTTCATACAGGATGTTTTAATTCAAAAAGTCAAGTCGAGCCTAATCACATAATAGAGTTTTAGTTGTACAGTTGTAGCACCATAAGGAAGCAACCATCACTGCAATAAAAGTCTGCATATTAAAAAAGTTCTTCAATCATTTGAGAGAAGAAAAAAAAGGGTCTTGGGGGGGGGGGGGGGGGCCTTGGTGGGGTCTGCTTTTCTTGTTCTTCACATATTCGTCTATTATTTTGAGTTGAACATTGTCATTTTGTCTTTCATTAAACTTCCGTATATCAGAGTTCAATATACACCTTTACCCATAAAGATGGAATAATTATGTTTTCAGACAGTCCTCTTTTTTATTCCTATTTGTACACATCAGTATGACCTTTGACCCAATTCAGTCATCACATACTGAGCTTCAGTTTCACTTCATTTGTACAGTTATTACTTTTTACAGTTTTATGGCCAACAGTGTATATTTAAACTATGGCAGGACTTTTTCACTGCTGTCAAAGATGAACATGTCTTTTCCATTTTGCGTTGACCTCATTGCACAAGTTGATTTCAACAGCGTTATCTTTCAACAGGGTGGCCACCATGTTAAGTGAAAAAGAACATCATGTTCATGTATACAGGCTGATAAAAGACTAAAAACCCACCAGCTTCCAGCTTTTAAGTATTATCCAACTGAGACTAATCTATCAGCAGCTTTAAACGACTGCTGTTAGGATGTTTGTGTTCGTTGATTGGAAACCCTAAAGACCAGTTCACGATGTATTTGGTCTCAGTTCAATTATTTATTCAGGTCACATATTAAATATTAAAGCCAGCACTGGCCTCATTGGACCACAGATCCTGCAGAAACCCAGGTCCAAAATGCTCTGAATTCTGGGTCTGATTGACAGTTCTCTTCTTGAGTGATCCCACTCTGAACACATGGGTTGGACTCTGATGTCCTCTGATTCTGTCATCTGATTGGCTCTGAGGCTTGAGAGTGAATGAATAATGGCTCACTAATCTAAAGCACTTTCAGAATTCAGCACAACATGAGCAACATGTGGTAAAGGGTGAGAATAGAGTGGTAAATAACTGAACATTTATATTTATGAGATTCTCCTGAAAAGACCCTTTGGTTACGTAAGAAAAAGTGCAGCTTCACAAACACAAAACAACTCAGTTCATGCAAAGGAATTTATTACATAGAATTAGAGCTTAAATTATGCATCATTTTAACACGGGTCCTAAACACACCAATAGACAGCCCCAGTATCACTGCCCTTTATTTATTTGATTAGATTTTTTTTTTAATTAATCTTGCCCACTATTGGTTGGGTGAGATTATTGTAATCACTTTGTGTGTGTGTGTGTGTGTATCTGTGTGTGAGTGTCCACAGAGATACTCGCTATAAGTCAATGAATACTTGAGATATCACCATGAAATTACATGGGCATATACATATAACCAATGATCCATTTGAGTAAAGGTCAAAGGTCAAGGTCACAATTAACTAAAAGGTCAAAATCACGTTATTGGTTATAACTCAAGAAGTATTTTTAAAGACATGACAGCAGGAGACTCACAGGGAATCCAGTACAGGTGGACTGATGGAGTCATGTGACTGAAGTACTGGTGGACTGACTGAGTCCCTCGCAGGTCCACTTTACAAACCTGTACCCGCGTACATGAGACCCATACCCAACCCATGATTAAACATTCTCGACCCAGAAGCTCAGTGTTTAGCTTTATTTCCAGTTTAAACACACACCAGTGTTACTCTGCTACATCTTGCTAGTACGTGTTAGCACTAAAGGAACTCAAGTGTTGTTTGGAAATCTATGGGCGGATGTAAAGCTCCCTTCAAAATAAAATGATTCGGCTATGTTGATCAACAACGGACCCGCGGTTTAACCATAAATATGCTTTTATTTTGTAACTTCCTGTCCGCTACCCGCATTTCCTTTAACTTTACCTCTATCCAGACTGGAAAAAAAATTAGCAGATAAACCTCTGCTGAAGTTTAAACGTGTATAAATTTCTAAAAATAAATGGTATGTCATTGTCACAGATATACAGAATTAGATCGGTGGATGGACCTCAGGAAACTGATTCACAGCTGATTCAAGTCGGTTTATTTTTACACTTAAGTGGACTTTTTAGGTATCTGTACTTTACTAGAGTAATTATTTTTATGGCAAATTTTTACTATTACTCCCTACATTTTTGTATAAATATATGTACTTTATACATAGAATAGACTTTTTCAAACTAGACAAACGTGACAGTAAGAAAAATAATTCATAAGTCAGAAACGGTAACTTACTATATCATATTTATGACTTTTTTCTCATAATTTTAACTTTTTGATCTCATAATTTTGAATTTTTATCTCGTAACTTAATATTTTTTTAATGTCATAATTCTAATTTTTTGTCAGAATTTTGACTTTTAATCTAACAATTTAGATTTTTTAAATCTCATAATTATACTTTTTTTAAAATACTATATAAAGAAATCTCCTATTTATGTCTTGTCCATACCCACTAAACTGAGTACCATGATCCATCATCTATAGTAACTCACTTTTAAAAACTTTATTCAAGGATATTTTTTGACATTTTTATGGTTTTTCCTGCTTAAATAAGTATTATTTCATCCATAGGAAAAAAATGCAGTTTTGCTTTATTACAATTGAGAAGTTGTACTTTTTTAGTTTTACTTCAGTAAAGCAGTTGAATCAGTACTACTACTACTTTTACCAGAGTAGTTGTACTTCTACTTAAGTACAGAATGTGAGTACTACCTCTGCTTATTTATATACTGAGGAACATCACTGCTTCTGTTTTAAATCCTAACATTTAACTGAGCTCATAAAAACACCAAGTCTGTTTCAAAGTGATGGAAGTCAAGTTCATTTTCATTCATCTCAAATACTCAAAATAATCTCAAGAGGCAGACACTAAATGTGTGATGTGTTCAGAACATAACAGAAATCCTGGTGAAACATGTTTGACATTTAAATGAATTAAAGTGAATTACTGCATCAGTGTGAATTTGTGCTACATGCACATGAGTTATATCTGCAAACAGAAGACAAAAATATGCCAGAGTTCACATTCAGGAGGACTGAGTGGAAATGATAAATGGGAAAATGAGAATAACATGACTATAAATTATTGTCTTCTGCGGCTTGGATTGGAAACTTTGTCTTATCTTTTATAACAAATGACTTTGATACAATAAACTGACACAAAAGTAACATAAATCGGTGTATTTAGTGAAGCTGAAGGGAGGAACAGAGAGATCAATCAAAATCTGCACAATTTAATTTAATTTATTATATATTGTAACAGTAACTTAATGATAAAATCATGAATGTGACATCAAACTGTTAAAGATGAGTTCATGAGAGAGTCCTGCACTAAAACATAACAGACAAAAGTATAGAAGGAAAATTAATAAGGTGTTAAAGCAGTGGTGTTCAACATGCGGAACATGGACCAAAACCAGCCAACTAAAGAGTCTGATTCGGCCCATGGCAGGAATTTGCTAAATGCAAAAATGAGATTGTCATGTTAAACATTGGTGATGTACAAATTATTTTATTTCATCAGCCAAATTCAGCCCAATTTCATCTTTAGTGTGTCACGGCAGTAAAGCACTAACACATAAGTAATGACAACTCCAAATGTTCTCATTATTTTAGTGTAAAAAAAGTAACATTTCATGAAAAAGTATATAATTCCACACAATCCTTTCACATAAATGTAAATAATCTTAACAAGTTTAGGTGAACTCAGACATATTATTGTTAAAATTTAAGTTATTCTTAAGAAATTTCAAGTTGTTCATGTTATTCAAATTTGTATAAAGGATAGTTTGCAGATGTAAGCATTTTCAGAATATTACTTTTTTCACTCTAAAGCACATAAATGTTTTAGTTCAGGGGCAACATACAAACCAATATGATATGAATGGACCAGATCAGTCAAATAGTCACATAGTAGAATATAAATATCAACTTCATGTGGTGTGAAAAAAGTTAAATTATATTATTATAAAAAAAATAAAGAAAATTAAGTGCAACTTTATCAATATTACACCTAAATGTGTCATTTACACACGTTCATTATAACTTATAAAGATCACAGTGAATCTACAAACAAACCAAATATGTAACAGTAACAAACAGAATATTGTTAAAATGTCACTTATTTCACTTGTTCAGGTTATTCAGATTTTTTTTGTTGTTGTTGATAGTTTATAAAAGTAAACATTTTCATATAATTGTCCTGTTTTCCCGTACTAAAACAAAGAGAGTTGACATTATTTATAGCTTATCATGTTGTTATTACTGTACTTCATATTGGACTGTGAACTACGACTTGGACACTCCAGGGGTAAAGTCATACTGTGAAGTGAACCATGTTTTTCTCACAGTAAAACTGCAAACACAGATTTGATGTCTAGATATGTAGCTGCACAATAAACTATAGAAGCCTATCTGTGTTTTCTCAGCACAAATATGAAACAATAATCTGAGCAGGACGAATTCAAAGAAGGAAAAGCTCTTGTTCTCGTGCGGCTCCTCCCCCTCCTCCTCCCCCTCCTCCTCCCCCTCCCCCTCCCCCCTCCTCCTCCTCCCCCTCCTCCTCGCAGGGGACGGGGAGGGTAGAAGTTAGGGAGTCAGTTCTCAGCTATTGTTCTTCTCCTGGAAGTCTGGGACCGGGACAGGACGGCAGTGGTCGAGTACCGGACTGCGGTCTGTCGTAATGACGGGCTCCGGTCCGAAGCTCGGGGTGCTGCTGCTGCTGGCTCTGCTGCTGCAGACGGTGGTGGTCACCATCACTGTTCTCCACTTCAGCACTGCTCTTAACTCGGTAAGGACTCACCTCACTCACCACAGATCAGTCAGTGCCATGAACCGGAGGCGCGCGGACGATTTTTTTTAAGCAGCACCGACGCGATTTTTTTTTTTTTTACTTTAAATTTTTTTTTTTTTACATTCTAAAAAGAAATGTTTAGCCTCAATAACAATTTAAAAAAAACAAACAAATAACGCAACTGTTTCCAATAGTCTTTCTTAGATATGACAACTTAATTTAAAATTGTATTGAACCGACAAAACAATATTAGCTTTTGTCTCTGTACTCTCTGCTGAATAACTGCTATGATAAGGACAAGTTATTAAGTTGGTAACAATATGTTAATTCAACTTCACATTATTAAGTCATGCGCAATTAATACGTAAGTGAATTCAACTTAAAATGTGTGAAGTTCTTGTATTATTATTTTAAGTACCATACTGATTTACCTTAATGTTGAGTATTGTCAATTGGAAAGCACAATTGATTGTACGTAGTATTTTAAGAGAAAACAATTCACATTAATATTACAATGTGATTTAGCTGTTGACTTTTTTTTATTACTGGAAGGTGATAACTTGTACTTTCATTTTCTCATTAATCGAGAACATCTTCTAACTGTCCCCATAGCAGTAAACTATTCATGGTGGTGTTCGTAAAAACACAAAAGAGAACACAAAACAGCAAATAATGATAGTAAAACAAATATAAAATAACATTTTAACAGTAAGAGATTAAAATCAAAATCCATAATTAACCCCTGATAATAACACCATGCAATTACCCAATACCCACAATACAATGTGGGCACTGGATAACAACTGGCTATTTGGAGTTTATGTTGTATTTTTTTCTTTCCCATGATGCAATGCAGAACTTAAAAAGGATGAATCAATGAATTCATGTGATCAGGTTTAATACTTAACAAATTAAAGCTAGTATTATGTAAAATTGTTGACACATGTGTTACTGTCAAACTTAAGTATTACAAAGTGATATTTTATAGTAAATAAGGTTCACATACTAACATTTTAAAGTAATACAAGCAAACTTAAACTTTGTGAGTAAATTGTAATTTATTTTGTAATTACATATGAAATCTGGGCTAACAGTGTAGAAGATAAAACTTCAATTGAAAAAGTAAATGTTGATTAAAAAAAATTAATTATCAAGCTAAGTTTATTAAGTTATGGGAACTTGAATTTTGTCTTAAGATTACCAACAATGAAATGTGAGTGTTTATAACATGCTAAGTTGAGTTTCTTTCTAACTTAAAAAATAAAGTTAGCAACATAGAAAGTTTATCTAAATCAATTAATGTGTTTTTTAATTACATGAATGTATTAAATCAATTTGTGTCAACAGATACTCTGAGTTACTTTTAGAGTGTACTTTACTTTTCCATTTTTACCCACATGGAGCATTTTCATAATGACTGCTTTTGGATAAAACCCTCTGTGCCCCAGTGCACAGATCCACCACTCTGTTCTGTCTTTACTCCAGTGCATGATGTCTCCAAACTAAGGAACAAAAAACACAATTTTGGCCTTTAAAAAACTGTAAACAAAGCAGCAGATGAGTAAGACTGAACTTGTGCAACAGAGGTGAACTGCAGCTACTTTTATGATTAGCTGTGATTATCAGCAAGAGTTTTGACTGCGCTTTGTGTGTGTGTGTTGGACTCACTCAGCTTGTTTTGGTGAAGACAGAGCATGTTGGTGACCTGGACCCAGTCCAAGTCTGTGTTTGAGGAAATTCACCTTCAAAGCAGATAGAGTTGAGCAGCAGTATGAACAGCAGTATGAACAACAGTATGAACAGCAGTATGAACAACAGTATGAACAACAGTATGAACAGCAGTATGAACAACAGTATGAACAGCAGTATGAACAACAGTATGAACAACAGTATGAACAACAGTATGAACAGCAGTATGAACAACAGTATGAACAACAGTATGAACAGCAGTATGAACAACAGTATGAACAGCAGTATGAACAGCAGTATGAACAGCAGTATGAACAACAGTATGAACAGCAGTATGAACAGCAGTATGAACAGCAGTATGAACAGCAGCAGCAGTATGAACAACAGTACAAACAACAGTATGAACAACAGTATGAACAGCAGTATGAACAGCAGTATGAACAACAGTATGAACAACAGTATGAACAGCAGTATGAACAACAGTATGAACAACAGTATGAACAGCAGTATGAACAGCGGTATGAACAGCAGTATGAACAACAGTATGAACAGCAGTATGAACAGCAGCAGCAGTATGAACAACAGTACGAACAACAGTATGAACAGCAGTATGAACAACAGTATGAACAGCAGTATGAACAGCAGTATGAACAGCAGTATGAACAACAGTATGAACAACAGTATGAACAACAGTATGAACAGCAGTATGAACAGCAGTATGAACAACAGTATGAACAACAGTATGAACAACAGTATGAACAGCAGTATGAACAGCAGTGTGAACAGCAGTATGAACAGCAGTATGAACAACAGTATGAACAGCAGTATGAACAGCAGTATGAACAGCAGTATGAACAGCAGTATGAACAACAGTACGAACAACAGTATGAACAACAGTATGAACAGCAGTATGAACAGCAGTATGAACAACAGTATGAACAATAGTATGAACAGCAGTATGAACAACAGTATGAACAGCAGTATGAACAACAGTATGAACAGCAGTATGAACAGCAGTATGAACAGCAGTATGAACAGCAGCAGCAGTATGAACAACAGTACGAACAACAGTATGAACAACAGTATGAACAGCAGTATGAACAGCAGTATGAACAACAGTATGAACAACAGTATGAACAACAGTATGAACAACAGTATGAACAGCAGTATGAACAGCAGTATGAACAACAGTATGAACAACAGTATGAACAGCGGTATGAACAGCAGTATGAACAACAGTATGAACAGCAGTATGAACAGCAGCAGCAGTATGAACAACAGTACGAACAACAGTATGAACAGCAGTATGAACAACAGTATGAACAACAGTATGAACAACAGTATGAACAGCAGTATGAACAGCGGTATGAACAACAGTATGAACAGCAGTATGAACAGCGGTATGAACAGCAGTATGAACAGCAGTATGAACAACAGTATGAACAGCGGTATGAACAGCAGTATGAACAGCAGTATGAACAACAGTATGAACAGCAGTATGAACAGTGGTATGAACAGCAGTATGAACAGTGGTATGAACAGCAGTATGAACAACAGTATGAACAGCAGTATGAACAGCGGTATGAACAGCAGTATGAACAACAGTATGAACAGCAGTATGAACAGCGGTATGAACAGCAGTATGAACAAATGAAACCTAAACACGTGATAAGGAAGCAGGAGGAAGGCTGGGAAATCTGAATTATACAGACTAATAAAATATCTAAGATAAATATGCTTTAAATGCATGGAAAATGTCCATCATTGTAATAAGATTTAACAAACTAATAAACATCCTAAAATACATTTATGTTTAGATTTCTGAATGGTACGAGCAAGTTTGAGGAAATATATTCATCACTATCTCATTCAGACAAGTTTCTGTTTAACCAACAGATAAGAATTACTTTATTTGGTTCAGTAAAATCCAGGTGGATTAAAAAAATTATAATATATATATTAAGTTATGAACTAAACAGTTCTTCCTTTGTTAAGGCTGTGTATATATTAAGTCAACAGCTCAGAGTTCATGACATCCAATAAAAACACACTGGATGTTGAACCCAACTTTATCAGTAAATGAGATGACATTTCACAGAAGGAAAAACAAGTTTATCTTTTATCAGTTGATATTAAAAATGTTCATAAAAATACCTTATTCAAAGGCTGTGAAGTTTGAATGGTTTCTGTTGATTTATTTCTGTGGCAAAAAGTGTGAAAAAATATAATAATCAAAGAAAGTAGTAGAAGAACATATTAATATCAATGTCATGTACTTTTAATGTTGGTACTTGAGCAGACGGTCACAGTCATGAAATGGAATAAAACATTTTGTCTCCACTGTAATAAAAAATGTTCACAGATGAAATATGATCAATTTTAAATGCATTGATAGACTGAAAACTAACTGCTGTTTGGATGTCATTTCAAAGTCTAAAACTTCCACCTGAATCTGAAAGTGAATGGTTAATAAAAATACAAAAGAAAAATTAATATTCAATAAGAACTACATTTAAAGTGAATATATTCTTATGTGCAAAACTGCTTTAAAGTGGAACTAGTAACTAAGACAAAAACATTCTCTCATTCATAGTTTCACATTTTTAACCTAACACTCTTGAAAACTACAACCACTTTACACACACACACACACACACACCATTTTCCATCTTCCTCATAGATCAGTGATGCATCATATGTTCTTCACCTGTAGATGGAGTTTGAATAAACTTTAAAATTGACATTGGATGAAAAATAGTTCCCAGAAAATGTTCAAAAACATGTTGGTACTTTTATTTTTAAACAAACACTTTTTTGTTGATGAATAATGACATTAAGAACCAGGTCACTTTTGTTTTGTCAGTTTGCTTCTGTGTAATGATGTTTGTTTGTAGTTTTTGCATTCATGTAGCTTTTTTTATATGTGCGCCAACTGTTTTATTCATGTTGTAGCTTTTGTATTAGTGTTGTAGCTTTTGTATTAGTGTTGTAGCTTTTGCATTAATGTTGTAGCTTTTGTATTAGTGTTCTAGCTTTTGGATTAATGTTGTAGATTTTGCATTAATGTTGTTGCTTTTGCATTAATGTTGTAGCATTTGCATTAATGCTGTAGCTTTTGTATTAGTGTTGTAGCTTTTGTATTAGTGTTGTCGCTTTTGCATTAGTGTTGTAGCTTTTGCATTAGTGTTGTAGCTTTTGCATTAATGTTGTAGCTTTTGCATTAATGCTGTAGCTTTTGCATTAGTGTTGTAGCTTTTGCATTAATGCTGTAGCTTTTGCATTAGTGTTGTAGCTTTTGCATTAATGCTGTAGCTTTTGCATTAATGTTGTAGCTTTTGCATTAGTGTTGTAGCTTTTGCATTAATGCTGTAGCTTTTGCATTAGTGGTGTAGCTTTTGCATTAGTTTTGTAGCTTTTGCATTAGTGTTGTAGCTTTTGCATTAATGCTGTAGCTTTTGCATTAATGTTGTAGCTTTTATATTAATCTTGTAGCTTTTGCATTAATGTTGTAGCTTTTATATTAATCTTGTAGCTTTTGCATTAATGTTGTAGCTTTTATATTAATCTTGTAGCTTTTGCATTAGTGTTGTAACATTTTCATTGAACTCCTAGCTTTTGCACATGTGTCACTGTAGTTCATGTCAACATGTGCTGGACGACTAAGACTCTTTGTATTGTTTTTTTCTTCCCCCTTTAAATTTGTTGCACGTTTTCTTCCAATTGTTTCCTGAAAACTAGAAGAACACACATTTGAGCAGATGTTTAACAGCACTAATTGTTTGTTGTTGCTTTCGCTGCTCAGATGAAGGAGACGTTTGCCAGGAGCAGTGTTTCGTGTCTGACAGGTTCTGATCTGCAGAGCGTCACGGCGGTTCGAGGTGACCCATGTTGGCAGGTCACGCAGCAGCTTCACCTCCTCATCGAAAAGGTACGTCCACACACACACGAACCCTAACCCTAAAGGTAACAAACACCACACCCAGTGTTACACCTGCTGTGACCTCACTGTGCTCCAACAGTACTTGTTTGTATTAATGCTTATTTGACCATCTGTTCAGATCCATTGCTTTCTAATGTGTCTGTAATAAATGACAAAGTCTCCGCCCACTTAAGTTTGGACACATGACAAACCTCCTCCAACGCTTCAGCTGCAAAACACCCAACGAAGTACACGATAGGGCAGCTTTATAATCACTGTTATTATTATTAGTGTGATTATTCCAGCGTGTATTAGGTCATTGTGCTTTTACAAGTGGGATTTTCCCGTTGATGATGACAGAGTTTCAGGAGTTAAAGTGATAAACATTAAAACCAAAAGCACATTTGTTCCGTCACGATATGAAAAAGAGTCATGGAGTCAAATAAGCTCTAAGCAGTTGTTTAAATATGACATGTGTTTTTCTTATCAAGTATATTTCCTTTGGTCATTATGTTTGTTTGGATAAAAAATTAGAGTGTGTCTTTGAAAAGATTAATAGTAAATCCTTATTTTTTTAATTATTCAGGTCATTATTATTCATTTCCCCTGTGATAAATGATTTTTTTCCCTTCGTATTGTGCTTTCATCATCACTATTTTAGGTCATATATATTCTTGCAAATACATACTGTGTGTGCAACAAGTGTCTGCAACAAAATAAACATATATTAATTAGTCCTAAAAATATTCAACTTTTTAAAAATGTAACTAAATATTAAAAATGGTGTCAAGATGAAGAGGTTGAAGCACATAGTGTTTGACTTTACATCCATGAATCTGAGCAACTGCAACATTAAGCATTTTGTCCTTTTTTGTTGAAAACTGAGGTAAACCATTTCCCAATTATCAAAAAAATGTGCTGAAGTGTTTTCTTTTCTAATCAGTCTCAGTGGGGTTGGTTCATTCTTGTCTAATCGTGGGCGTCTGGAGTAAAGCTGTTACTGTTACAACATTTCACACATGGAAACATGAGGCTGACATTCACCTAAATGATGAGGTTTTCGTTCATTTCTTCAACTCTCACTATTCATTCTTACTGAAACTTGAAACTGAACTTTTCTAAACCAGTTCTCTGGCTTATGTTTCATGTACTTCATTTCTTTTATAGTGCATGTGCAGTAGTTTTTTTAGAATAATTGTGCACTTTTCTTGTACAAAGTGTCTTGAACTCTCCTGTTATTCAGTTTAAGTAGGACAGCACTTAACAGAAAAAATACTGGAACACAGGCCCATTAAAAACACATTCAATATGAGCAGCAGCTAGTTTAGCTTCTATGTCAGGAACTATTAATATACAAGCACCTGGAGGAAAACACAAAACATGTCAAGTAGCTCTTTAAATTAGGAATGTTACAATCTGATCTGAACATCAGTATTGGTTGTTGATCTGGCATTTTGGAGCATATTACATCAGTTTTAGTTACATGATGTTCTGCCGCCTCAATTAAACATTTCTGAAAGTAGTAAAATAAAATAATAATAATAATGTAACGGTCTGAAACACATCCTCATAGATTCCCTGGATGTACCTGTCCATATATACACTACAGCAGGGGCAAACATATGGCCCATGGACCAAAACAGGCCCCAGAAATGTTCAGTATGAATTTGTAAAGTGCAAAAAATATACTTATGTTAGTAACAGTCATAGGTGTCATACTTGATAGACTTGGTTCAGGTACCACATTCAGTCCCAATTCTGATCTCACGTCGAATAAGAGCATAATAACTAACTAATCAAAATAATAAAAAGTCAGTATCGGACTAGTATCAGCAAAATTAATAAAAAGGAAAGTAATGCAAATTGGGAAATCACCACTTTAAATAATAAGTTTTCCTTTTTTAACTTAGAAACCTCCTGTGAAAATGCAACCATTTTCATTTGGTAGTTTTATAGATTCAAGTAAAATAACATTATCCATAGTTTTATGAGTTGAATAATATAAAACAATTGCATATTTAGGAGTCACGCTCAGTGTTTGTAATAATTTAAACATCTTTTGTTCTATTTCTGTCAGTGTCAGTACACTTAAAAGTCAGTTTATTTTCCTTGTAAAAAATAAAGTTTTATATTTCAACTAAAGTGTTGTATATAGTTGGAGGTGACCACTCAGAGCTGAACTTTTATTGATGTGTAGCAGCATCTCTAAATTGATTTAAAAAAAAACAAACAAACAAACAAAGCAGATTATATGCAAATTTTCAAAAGAAAGTCATTTTCCAGCTTTTTTATTAGTTAAAACATGAAAATGTGCAGAGAAAACATGTCAATATGGATTTAAATATAGTGTGTGAGGTGTTGTTTCTGCAGTTCATCCTTTAGTTTATTGGATTCACTGTGATGCCAACACTCATGCAAATGTTTTATAAAAATACTGAGACTTAACATGTAGTCGTCGTGACAGTGTAGTGAGACAAAACAGGGACTCAGGAGGATTTTCAGTTCTTCTGAGTAAAAATAAAAATATCTGCAGCTCATAACTTCTATCAATTTTATCTGCTCTTCAAACACAAGCAGCGGCAGAAAAATGCTGAAATGATCCACGATGACGGTCTGACACACAATGAGCTCCTTCATAGACGGAGATGTGATGTGATCCTGTGAGCTTTAATCAGCACAGGAATGCATTCACCTGCCTCCACTCCCACTCTCACACAATATTATTCTTTTCCTTTCACTTGCTATTTGCACACACTGTTTTCCTTCCCTAGTTCAGCGTCTCTTAAATAACTCGTGGGTATTTTCTGACTCAGCTGCTTGTTAAATTTAGTTCAGAACATAAACATAAAGTTGGACAGACTGACCAACAGCATTAAGGTTTAGCCAGTATCGTCGTTTATGAAGGATGACATCTTTTACAGCACAGTTTATGTTGTTCACTGAAGCTCTGCATCTGCATCTGTGCTTTTTACTCTGCAGCCAAGGCTCTGTCTGTCTGTTTGTCTGTCTGTGTTTGTCTGTCTGTCTGTGTTTGTGTTTGTCTGTCTGTGTTTGTGTTTGTTTGTTTGTCTGTCTGTGTTTGTGTTTGTTTGTCTGTCTGTCTGTTTGTCTGTCTGTGTTTGTGTTTGTTTGTCTGTCTGTCTGTGTTTGTGTTTGTTTGTCTGTCTGTCTGTTTGTCTGTCTGTGTTTGTGTTTGTTTGTCTGTCTGTGTTTGTGTTTGTCTGTCTGTCTGTGTTTGTGTTTGTGTTTGTGTTTGTCTGTCTGTCAATCCATCCAATGACATAATCCCATTCTCTGAAGAATGCATTGTTACCTCCACCAAGGATGTTATGTTTTTACCTGTGTTGGTTTCTTGGTTTGTGCATTTGTTTGTTTGTTTGTTTGTTGGTTGGTTGGTTTGTGTTCAACATAACTCGAAAATTTATGGATGGATTTTGATGAAATGTTCAGGGTATGGTGGTAATGGGGAGATCAACAAATGATTAGATTTTGGTGGTGATCCTCTGCCTTGGTGGAGGTCTACGCTCTCAGAGTACTTTTCTAGTTATATCTCCACCACATTTATACAGTGGACACATCTGGAGCAGAAGAACGTTTAAAATAGATGAACTTCAACCCCTTGTTTAAGGTCAAATATCATTGTGCAGTTAAAATATCTAACTAGTTTAAAATCTGAATATGTATGCAAGATGTTTTACACGACGACAGTCTAAATTATAGGACAGTAAGTTTCAACAGTCTTACACTAGACAGACGGACGGATGGACGTACTTTATTCATCCCAAATTGCGTAATTTAGTGTGTGCATATATATATATATATATATATATATATATATATATATATATATATATGTATATATATAAAAATTTCAGACATATTCCTGTTTTTATTCTTATTCATACATGTCAGTTATGACCTTTGACCAGATGTTATGATTACACAGAGTCCCAGAATAAATCACATGGACATAAAAAAAAAATAAAAAATAATATTACATTGACATAATCACTTCATGAGTAGAGTTGAACATGTTACTTTCCATGTTTATGTATGTAGTAGTTATGGCCAGAATGTTTTGGAATGACACAAAATTAATTATTTGTTTAAAGGTGATTTATAATGATTATTAGTATTAATAATAATGTCGTTGAAACCTGTAAACCATTTCTAATCTCAGAAACACATGAAAATGAAAAAAAAAACAACAACCAGCAAATTAAAAAAAAAAAAAACATGTGACAAAACTCGTCATTCCCTACACTTTTGGCCATTGAATGCATTTATGTGATGTGAATCCACCTCCTAGAAGCAAATACTGTGTGTGTGTCAGGGGTAAAAATCCCATTTCAGAGTAACTCCATGAAAAAAACTCTCTCTCTCTCTCTCTCTCTTTCTCTCTCTCTCTCTCTCTCTCTCTCTCTCTCTCTCTCTCTCTCTCTCTCTCTCTCTCTCTCTCTCTCTCTCTCTCTCTCTCTCTCTCTCTCTCCTTCTCTTTCTCTCTCTCTCTCTCTCTCTCTCTCTCTTTCTCTCATGCTCTAATGTCCATTATACTTTTGAACAAATTAAACCACAAAGCTAGAAAAGCACTCTGAGAGCGCAGACCTCTGCCAAGGTAAGACACCCCCCCCCCCCCCCCCCCCAAACACACACACACACACACCACCAAAATGTAATAATTTCCAGATCTCCCCATTACCAACTTACCCTTAAAATTTCATCAAAATCTGTCTATAAATTGTTGGGTTATCTTGCTAACTAACACACAGACAAACAAACTGTGGCAAAAACATAACCTTGTTGGTGGAAGGTCGTGGACTGCTGCATCACTGCTGTCATCTACAGGTTCTCTGTCTGTTCCTTCCACCACTCCCCCCCCCCCCAACTCTGAACTGTGTGTCTCCTAGAAACACAAATAAGGCTAACACCCAAAACACAATTTAACACAATAAGGGTGTTGTCTTTATAATGCTACAAGTCTAAATATGACGGCTCTCTTTATTTCATACCAAAAAAAGAGCTCAACAAACTGAGCTGAGACACTGTGCTTCTGATCAGCTGACTGGACTTTACCTCATGAAACCATTATCAAACATTTTCACAATTATTGGAGTCTTCACTTTGGGAGCAGTGAAAAAAAAGTGGCTGCATATCTGTCATTTCAACTGACCTGGACACACACAGTCATTAACATACACCCACTACTAAACTATACTAAGTATTCAGATAATGCCTAATCTCACCCATATTTTGTACCAATCTCAAGTTTCTATGACAACCCGTTCTTGAATTAGAGCCAATAATGTGATTTTCACCTTTCTGCTAAATGCAACCTTGACCTTTCACCTTTTGCAGTATTAATAATTTGATTATATGTATATTTGCATCAGTCCATGTTATATTATGACGTTATATCCAGTATTGATTAAGTTATAATGTGATATGTCTATGCTTGACACACAGAAGTTAACTTTGCAACATGTCACCTTTGACCTCCAGAGAGTATTGGTCGTAGGTGATAACACCAATTATGAGAATTTTAGAAATCTTCATTTTGCATCTTTTGGTACCAGTCCGAATGTTCTATGACCCTCTGTTCTTGAGTTATGACAAATAATCTGATTTTGACCTTTTAGTAAATTGTGACCTTGACCTTTGACCTTTACTCAAATGAATCATTGCATCTAATGTGCATTATCTATATGTATATTCCCAATTTAATGTAATTCCATGGTGGTATCTCAAGTATTAATTAAGTTATAGCCTGATATGTCTCTGCAGACACACACACACACACACACACACACACACATTGATCACAACTAATGTTGGGTGAGATTAATAATTATGGATTATATTTCTATAGCACCTTTCAAGGCACCCAAAACACTTCACATTATTGATCTATTATTAATGTCTTGTGGTGGTGCTAAACTACATCTGTATCCACAGCTGCTCTGGGGTAGAGTGACGTGGCTGATAATTCACACCGACCGCCCCTCCATTCATACTCCAGTGTGAGTGGAGGAGGAGGGTGAAGTGTCTGCCCAAGGACACAATGGGATTTGAACTGCCAACCCTTCAGTTATTAGACAACCTGCTCTACCGCCTGAGCCATGACTTTCCCCCAAAATTAAAGCTAATATACATAATTATCCACTTATTTTCCCCCCAAGAAGCTGAGCAATCTTTTTTAATAGACAAAATTGAACAATCTTTGACTTTCAAATTAATTATTTATCTGTCAAACTGAACATATACAGTCGGCCTAAATGATGGTGAGAATTACTAGCCTACAAAAAAATTACTTCAAACATCTAGCGTCAAAATATGGATATCTGTAGAAACAAATGTAAAATCTCAGTAAAATCTAAACTGGGCTTCAATCTGACATGAATATCCTGACAGAGGTTTTCCCTTTGTTCCCTCTGTCTAAAGGCATCCACAGGAAATCACATTTCCACAGTCACATACACACGAAGCATCATTTTTAGGTCAGAAAGATGTTTTCTATCATTTAGACTTTATATTAGATAGATAGATAGATAGATAGATAGATAGATAGATAGATAGATAGATAGATAGATAGATAGATAGATAGATAGATAGATAGATAGATAGATAGATAGATAGATGGATGGATGGATGGATGGATGGATGGATGGATGGATGGATGGATGGATGGATGGATGGATGGATGGATGGATGGATGGATGGATGGATGGATGGATGGATGGATGGATGGATGGATGGATGGATGGATGGATGGATGGATGGATGGATGGATGGATGGATGGATGGATGGATGGAAGGACGGACGGACGGACGGACGGACGGACGGACGGACGGATAGATATCAAATATATAATGAAGATGTGAAACTATAACTACTATAACATTAATTATAACTGTCCACTACCTTTAGTATTAATCTTATATTTATCTTATGGAGTTGTATTACTGGTTTAAAATAAGAATAATATTATTAGCTGGTGTTTGGTTATAAGTGTAAAATAATTGCTGTCACACCAACATGGACATGATGGAAGACAAAACTAAACATTAAACAATAGTGTCACACACCGATACGATCATTATCTGTTTTGTGTTAATAACCTGAGACATGAAACATTTGTCGTATACAGTCCAATGTTGCTTTATTAAACTTCTAATGATCACACATATGCATTTGTCATTCTCCGTATTAAGGTACAGTTTGGATAAATGCACTAAAAATGTCTTTAACTATTTTGTTCAGATATGATATTACATTAATGTTCTTATGTTTTTCATTCTTCCAAGGATTTGTGCTGCTTCTTGTCAAGGGTCAGAGGTCACACTAAATACTATCTTTAGCCTTTACAATCTATTTAGTTACATTTTGCTGCATCTTTTAAGGTTGTGCACATATTCCCCATTTTTCCATGTTGTATCTGACAGGTCTGCACTCACAAATGAGGACTTGGATGCAGAGGGTGTACAATTAATCAACTTTATTCACAGGTCCACAAGAACCATGAAGAAGCTTTGAAACGGGTTAAAAAAAAAAATCACTCCAGAAAAGGAGGAAAACAATAACTCATCTGAACTATGAAATGTTTAATAGAAAATCATTCCAACAGGGAGGAAATTGAGAAGAACTCTAAAAGCCATGGAAGTTTAATAAAACAAAAAAATCACTCACAAGGAGGAAAGCTACAGTTATAAAACTTAACGATATCAACTGGATAAAGTAACAAATCAAACACAAAATCACTCACTAAGAGGAAGAAATCAAACAGCTATAACACGTAATTAATCTCACCCAACATTGGTTGGATGAGATTATTGTAATCCCTTTGTGTATCTGTGTGTGTGTGTGTGTGTGTGTGTGTCCCCGCAGAGACATATCATGCTATAACTCAATGAATACTTGAGATATCACCATGAAATTACATGGGCATATAGATATAGCTAATGTGCATCAGATGCAATGAACCCTTTGAGTAAAGGTCAAAGGTCAAAGACACAATTAATTAAAAGGTCAAAATCACATTATTAGTTAGAACTAAAGAACGGACAGTCACAGAACTTTTACATTGGTACTTATGGCTCCTGATATGATATGTAGGTATCATCATTCACATAGACTGGTGTTAAAAGGCAAGCGAAAAATCTAGAATATCAAAGAATCACAGTTTAAATAGATTCGGCACACAAAAAAATTGTAAAAGAATCGAAACGGCATAAAAGCATATCGTCCCAGCCTTAATGTTTTCTGTGCATCTTGCAGTCGGTGTTATGTACAAATGACTTCCAGGTAGACGTCCATCAGATAACACCTGCAGCTCTTCCTTTGAATTCCAGTCCTGGTTCAAGCAGAAACATGTCAAGTTTGTAGAGAGATCTAACTACAGGCAACTTCCAACTTTTAAATTCCACTGAATGCATGTAAATAAACCACATAATACCTTAGTTTTTTTCTTACTGTCCTCTGAGCTGTTGTTCAAAGCTGTAAAAATACCATCGACCTGCTACAAAAAAACTACAAAACAGCTGCAGAATGTGTTTCTCTGCTCTTAAACATCACTATTTTATTAAGTTTGACTCATTTCTTCTAGACTCCAAACTTCAAATGAAAGCAACAAACACACACACACACACGTTTACATGTCTCATGAGGACCAGGCTTGTAGTCAAGTAGCCATTAGGTAGTGAATGTAAACACATTTTTTTATAAAATAAACCTCAATTCAATTAAAAATTGTAATAAAATGTTGAAAATGCAATATTCAAAAAATGAATGAATAAATTAATATTTATTTTTAATTTAATAAATATAATAAATAGATAATAAAAATTTAGAGAACAATAATAACAATTTTTTTAAATACATAAAAATTAAATTTAAAAAAAAGGAAACACATCTTCAAACCTTTGAAAAATACATGTTTTGCTTTACACCTGTTTCCCTCATGCAGGATGAGGATGTCCGGAAAAAACAAACTCACGTATTTATGAGGCCACATCATTTCTATCTAACTAGTGGGGACCTTTATTTATATTTAACCCTCATAGGGATCTGAATTTTGGTCCCCATACTGTCAGAGGTCCGCATGATGTGACTATGTAAACATATCAAAGTCTCCATAAAGATAGGAATATACACACACACACACACTTCTGTTTGAAGAGTCAAAGGGCCAGGTGGCAGTTGTTGCATTTTTTTGGAAGCCGCTCATTGGAGGAAATAACTGAACACACAAAGAAAAGAGAGACGGCTGGATTACAGGGAAGGATCTGTTACTGGAGCTGGACATGAAGGCTCCTTTTCATTCACGAGAGGAAACGTCCTGAAGCTGAAGTCAGCAGATTTTCAGGGTCATGAGCTGATGGCGCTGGTTGGCAAATGAAGCCTCATACTGGCTTTACTGGGACTAAAGTCAAATGTAAATGGATACAGATTATGAGTTGGCTCCTTCCAAAAAGACCATTTCTTCATTGGTTTGGTGGAAGCTGCAGATTAACGTTCTGGAAAAACTCACTGTTGAATGTTTTCTATCACTTTGTCTTCCAGTCTCTGTCTCAACGTTACCAGAGGCACATTTCCTCAGCAGTCAGAGGTAAAGAACTATTAACGGGACAGTTTTGACAAGCAAAGTAAAGTGTTAGGTCTGTTTTGTTGTGGATTTGTATGAGGTTTCCCTGTGTGGATAAGATGCAGAAACTAACCATTTTAGCTATTAAAGAAGTCAAAATGGATTAAAATAATAAAGAAAATAATGAAATCAAATGGAGAAAAAAAATAAAGACACTTCCTATTGGTTTTTTCTTTGTTTGGTATTTGCCATAGCCACTCTGAATTTTAGATAAATATATGGTAATAACAGGCCAAACTTATGAAATTACTTTTTTTTTTTTTTTTGGTGAAAAATATTAATATTTTTTTTATTCCAAGTCTTGAACAAACTCAAGGAAAATGCTCGAAGTCAGAAGTCATAGTCAGTTCATGTAATTTAATAGGACGTTATTCAGTGCCTGTGTCAGTAATTACCCATATAGAAAACCACCAAAAATCTGAACTAACCTCTGAAATAATTACATTTCCTTCTAACCTTGCCATGACATTAACTTATTGATTTGCTCTTGGATGCATTCTGTGTTAGATGAAGTATCTCGGGTGCTGCCTTCACTAGTCATGGATGACAGAGCTTCACCTCGCCCCAAAGTGGCAGCCCATGTTACCGGCAGCTTTGTGCCCAAACTGCAGCGAGACGGAGGAGGTGAGTCATGGAATCATCTGCAAACGCTTCCTCTGGGAAAAAACTAATGCACCAACAAAGCAGAAAAAATAGGTTTGCAGATGCAGGTCAACTACTGAGATAGAGAATTAAAAAAAGAGCTTTGGAATAACATAGGTGTCAAAGTTCAGTCCTGGAGGGTCAGTGTCCTACATGTTTTAAATATTTCCCTATTCTACACAATTCAGTTTAACCCTTTAATTCCTGAAACTTTAGTAGTTCCACAGTAAAAAAAAAAAAAGGATTAAAATAAACAATAAAATTAACAAAAAATGAATAATAAACTGACAAAATAATTAGTAACATGAAGAAAGTAAGACCCAAATGGAGCAAAATTAAAGAAAAAAAAATGATAAAAGAAAACGCAAAATGTAGAAAAATAAACAAAATGAGCAACAAAGTGAACACAAACTAATAAATTATTACAAAATTATAAATAACATAGGAAAATTAGCAAAAATTTTACTCAAAAAAAAAAGAAAATTAGAATTGAAATTTGGTCTCAGCAATTATATTTCTGCCTTTTTCTAACACAGTTTCCTTTTGACACATGTTCCACCAACAAAACTCAGGAAAAACACAAAAAAAAGAAAGAAAAAAGAACAGTTGAATTTTTCTGACTATAAAAACTAAACCATCCATTATAGTTCTCTTTTTTTTTTTTAGTAAAAAAAAAAATTGCAACTTTTTCCATGTTATTCATAAGTTTCTGCAATTTTTTTTTGCGTATTTTACTAGTTTTTGTATTTTATTTTTTCTTTAATTTTGTTCCATTTGTGTTCAGGGTTAAACTGAATCATGTGGAAGATGGAAATATCTAAAACATGCAGGACACCGGCCCTCGAGGACTAGAGTTTGACACCTGTGGACTAGAAGATAAAAAGCTGTCTCATTAAAGTGCGCTTGTTTTGTCCAGCTTCGTGTCTAATTCAAGCGTCTTTGTCCAGCTTCAGTGTCGTCTGGTCGGCGGGTTCAGGGCCAGAAGATTTCGTGGTGGGAGGGACAGAAGGGGCTGGCCTTCCTCCAGGACGTACAGCTGGTGGATGGGGAGCTGGTGGTCCCGCAGCCGGGCCTCTACTACGTCTACGCCCAGACCTACTTCAGACACAGCCACTCCCTGGAGGAGGAAGAGGAGGAGGATGAAGAGGAGGGAGACCGAGGAAGACCCCTGCTGCAGTACGTCTATAAGAAGGTGATGACCCCAACCCTAACCCTAACACTAACCCCTGCTGTATTGAATTGACTAATGTTCAAGTTCATAAATGCTCAGATTAAAGTTGAAGGTTATTGTAACAAAAAAACAAAACAGTCAAATCTAGTCTTAACTGAACATAAACCCAGTGTTTCCATTCACTCTGACTAATTTAATTGCATGGGTTTAACTGGAGAATCAATGTTGGAGAAGATGGTGTTTCCATGGTAACTACAGAGCCTCTAAACATCCAAATATGGTCGTATCCGATGACCATGAAAAGACAACAAACTGTATTTTACACCAGTTCTTATTATTGACATGTATTGATAGGGTTAATGGGTCAGTTGTTTGGGTCGTCATAGGTTCAGAGAAGTCAGTGCAGTTTTAATAATGTGTTTTTAAATCTTTTGTCTTTGTAGAGCCACTGTCGTCATGATAAACTACAGCAGAATAATTTCCCCTTATTTACATTTTTTTTATAGACCTGTTTGCAGATGTAAACATTTTCTCAGTTTAGTTGTCCCATTTTTAGAGGCCCCGTCCACTTCAGATCAGATTGGGCTGAATTTGACTTTTAAACTAAAATGAAATCCTGAACAAATCAATGACAAATGACTGAGGGAACATTTTCTCCTCCTCCTCCCCCCTCACTACCTCCTCCAGGTCAGTTCCTACCCAGTTCCCATCCTGCTGATGAAGACCAGCCGTACCTCCTGTTGGTCCCGTGGTTCCCATTTCTCGCTCCACTCTGCTCATCAGGGGGGGTTGTTCCCCCTCAGCGCCGCAGACCGTTTATTTGTTACCGTCACCAACGCCTCTGCCGTGGACATGGATGAGAAAAGCAGCTTTTTTGGGGCGTTTCTCATCAGTTAAAAGGTTCTGAACCAAATACTGACACTTTTATGTTCAACACTTTTTCATCCTGTGATGAGTTCTAAACTCACATGGAGGAAAAAAGAAAAACCGCAGCTTTGTTTTTGTTGACAAACAACAAAACTATTTTCCAACACTGTTTTTTTTTTGGGGGGGGGGGGGGGTGGGGTTAAAACAGAGAAAAGGACTCGTGTGAATGTGTGACAGCAGAATTCAGACTGTTGTACTTTTGAAATTTCCAAACAAAGTGACTTTGTGTTTCCAGTTCCATTTGTACAAACATTTTAAATGTGTTCAGACAGAATGTGGTTTTTACTCTAAAACAAAGACACAAACTGACATATGATAATAGGAGATGAAAAGCAGATTGTGTCAGTGAAAGTCTGTTCAGTCTGTCTGACAACAGTGAAAGAAGCAGAATCTCACACTTTAGTTTACAGAGTAGACTAAAAAACAGAAAATAAACTTCAAACAAAAACATGATCAGAATACTTGATATATTTATGGTTTAATCTGTATTTTCTTATGAACAGTCCATTAAAATATCAATAAAACAAATAAATATGTAACATTAAGCTCTATAAACCATAGAATTATCACGTTTGGTTAATTTTGACTACAAAAAAAAACAAGCTTGGCCTGTTTCACTACATCATCTTGTTACTTCACAGAAGATCAGTTATCTGTGTGATGGTTGTCAGGTATGACTGAGTCAAATGATGATGAGTCTTAAAACATAGCTAAGATTTTATTCAAAGTACAAGAGCTTATCTGCTCAGCAAGTACATATTCAAGTTAAAAGTGCATTAAAACAAATACAAAAATAAAAATGACTGTTTTGAATGTGGAAGAGTGAATAATAATGTAGCTCTGTGGTCATTCTGGTCACTATTTTATAAGTTTGGGTCATGTAGAGGTTCCAAATTTCTGTCAAACTGCAAAAGTTTGAACCAAAAATAAAGTCCTTCATATATTTTCTATATAAAAACAACCTCAAACAAGACTAACCGGTCACAACAGAGTGTCCCCCAGCTGATCTCATCCAGCACAAACCATTTTAGAGCTGAAGTTCACATGCAAAACAACAAAGAATATGAAGTTTGAACACTTTGCGCAGTTATGAGCTTGTCCACAGGGTGGCACTGTTCAACCACATTAGCCCATTTACACCCCCCCCCTACAGGACAGGCTTTAAAACTTCACACAAAATGAGTTCTGCCTCTGGAAATGTTTGTACAAAACCTTTGTGTGTGTGTGTGTGTGTGTGTGTGTGTGTGTGTGTGTGTGTGTGTGTCTAAAGATGTAAATATTATGTTGTATTTACTTTGTTCTGTTGTAAATCAGCTTGAACACTCAAAGCAGAGTTCCCTGTGGGTCTTAAACAGAGCTCTAGTATTAAATGTCCATCATTGTGCTTTGAATAAGGACAGGTTTCAGATGAATGCACCGTCAGCTTCTTCTAAATATCTGTTGACAGCCATGTTGGATGATAAACATCATCACCCCTTTAACATTGAACTTTCAGAGAACACTGCTCACATCAGTAGAATCAGGTTTTCTCCGTCTGCTTCTTCTTCCAGTTCGTTGGCTCGTCTCTTGTAACTTCTTTCCAAATGGCGCATTACAAGCTTCATAAAAGTTGGCATTCTTGGCCTTTCAACTTGCATTGGATTAAGTACAGATGCGACCTGCAGACTCAGAAAACATTCACATCTGGATTCAAACAGCAGAAATTTGGGATTTTTTTTTTTTTTTTTTTTTTTTTTTGTAGCAATGCTGTTAAGTCCAGTATTATTGAAAACACTGGTTCAAACTGACCAAAAATTCAACATAAAGTCACATAATTGGTTATTTTTGCACAAATCACAGCCATCATTATCATATAAAAACATATTATGACACATGTGGTCAAAAGTTCATAGCATCTTCACTTTCTCTGAAGGTTTGGAGGTTTACCGAGATGTCTGGCTTCCTTTTTTAATTTCCTTTTTCTCCTTAAATTGATAGTGATACTACTTCCTTTAGTGTAATAATACTCTACACATTGTTTTCATACAGTTTGTATCAACTTTCAAGGTTTAATTTACTTCCATATCTACAGAAAAGCTGTAAAATTTTAACTATTTCCTTTCTAGGTCTTAAAATGATGCTCTTTTTAAGTTATTTGTAACTTAAATTCTGGACTTTTGGAACCAAAATAAGCTGTAAATTATTATTGATTTAAGTGATGTGAGAAAATATTCCTCCTCAATGAAATATTTGTACTAAAAAAGAAGTGGATATGAGGCACGTTAAGGGTCATATAGAACTATTTAGCCTTTAAGTTTATCTCATTAAACGTCAATAGACTTATAAAGGTAAACGCTTTTTTATGACTCTTGTGAGATTTTCTTTTTTTAGAGTATATAAGACTCAGAAAATAAAGTCAAAGATAATCTGTCCTCCGTGCCTAATAAAATATCAGACAAATAATAATAATAAAAAAGTGGAATTTTCCTCCAGTATTTTCCCTCTTGCTTTTTCAGTTGCTCAGGAATAAAAAAACATCTTTTACACTCAACTCTATATAATTGACAATTTCTATGAATAGATTTGAGTCATTTTGTTTGTTTTTTTTTTACATGTAACCTGGAAAAATATACCATATGTTTATAGAAGCCGTCAGTAGGAGCTCCAAGAAATGTTCTGCAGTTTTGCCAGGTTTTGGATGCATGGATGTTTTACTCTGAGTTTTAGTCCCAGATTAAACTGATCTATGGAGAAAAAAAACCTCCACAATTAAAGGATTCAAATGTTAACAAGGCACTAAGAAAGAAAAGTGAAGTCAAATGCTTGTTGGATGTAGTTTCCTAGATACAGTTTTAGGTCAAAAAGTTAATTTTTAAAAAAAATAATGACAGAATGGGTTTTAACTCTTAACACAAATGAGTCAGATCAACTTCAAACCAATACATTCATTCTACAGTAAGATTAATAAATCTGTCCATAAGCCAATATGTCTAACAGTACTTTATCTGATATATTGAAAACATCTGCTAACCAGCTCTTTTGTCATTTGTTTTCAAGCTCTTATGAAACTATGTCAATGTTTTGCACATTTAATCTCTCTAAAGTTTCTTTTTCAGATTTAATTTCACTTCATTTTCCAGGCCTGTAAAAAAAAAACATCTCCTCAGGTATATTATATATATATAGTATAGGTTTACTCCTGTATTTTTTTTGGATCATTAACTGTTAGAATGAGTAATCGAGGTGACTGTAACACACAGCATTTCTGCAGCGGTGGAAGTAATGACATGCAATTTTGAGATTCTGAAGTTTTATTTCAAATGTTCCTACTTAAGTAAAAAAAAAAACAAAAAAAACTCATTTTAATCTGGACAATAGTTTACTTCAATTAACTTTGTGCTTTTAACTTTTTTTTTTTTTTTTGCCTCACTTTAAATAGAAACCTTTGAAAGATGATGCAAATGTGTATTATACTTTTACTCATGAATCTGTATCACATTTATAAAAACCCATTTAAAGTGTCCTCTGCACAATATTACACTGACATATCATATCACACTAGTGAGAAAAACTCTGTCAATAAAGGAAGTCACATAATTATACCCCAGTAGTCTCCATGACAACAGAGCTGTGCATCAGCTAATGATCACCTATTGTGCAAATCTTTTTATAAAAATAAATAAATAAATAAACAGACAGGACTGTAGCACTTGTGTAAATATGACCTTACCTTTTTTTCTTTTCATGACTGTACTATGAATGTAGACTTTCCTAAAAATGTCTAAAAATACATTTGATGGTTTTTTTTACTTCTTCAACACATTTGGTGTTAGTTTGTAACTTTGTGCTCTTTTGTCAAAGTCTATGTTTGAGCTGAAGGTGGATGTTAACGGTGCTGGATGCCTGTCATTTGTTTGTTTTCCCTTCCATACACCAGTGAAAGAGTTGAAACTGTATTCCCTTAACTCTGGCTCCTTCACAGGAAAACAGGAAACATCCACCTACAGTCAGTCATCTGCAAAACACAAAAACATCTGCAGTAACAAGGCTGTCAAAGATTGAATGAGATTTTTCTGTCTAAAAGAGCAAACCTAAATGTGAATGTAAATAAGCTCCATTTGTTTGGAAATATGTGAAATAAAGACACTGTTTAAAAAAAAAAAAAAGGGGGGGGCTGGTGTTTGTCTTAAACTGTTCGACTGAAGCCATAATGTGACCTACTTGATTTGATTTGACTTGAAATACATGAGTTAAATGTAATAAAATAAAGCTTTTGTGTAAAGACCTTACATTCATCATCATAAACCTGATGAAAACATTAGAATGTTGCCATCTAGTGTTTAAACATGAAAGTCCAAGCACGGAAAAACATGAGTCAAAAAGAAGAAAAAAAATCATCACACAACACTTGTCAAGATTTGGATTTTCTTTCTTTTTTGTGGAAATATGTTACAGTTATATTACAGGTATTTAAATGCCCCAAGGGAGAACAAAAACAGTTTGGAGACAGCAGAAACTAACTACCAAGACAATAACGTAACCCAGACAAAACAGTCCAAACTGATGGGCTGAACCGTGACCTATGTTAGGAGACGTCCAATAAATACTGCAAATGCAACGCAACTTATTAAAAAAAAAAAAGAAACAAAAACACAAAGACATACGACAAGGAAAACAGGTTTGTTCTCCTGGAGTCCTTTGTGGTATTTAGCAGCATGTGTGTAGCTTCCAGAAACCTTCACATGTGACAAACAAACACGCAGCGGCTGCAATCAACCCGAATATTTAACACCAATATGGTGAGATTAGAAATACAGTGAGGAACACTTTAACTGTTTGAAGAAAGGGTTAAAATACAATGGACGAATCCAAAAACTGTCAACAGAACTTCTGAACATGTGTCAGTTTGTCTTGAATTCACCACTTTATTGTTTAAATATATGTCTTTATAATATTCACCAGACACACATATTAGGCTGGTGCTTAAAATTAATAACCTGTTTGTTGCAGATAAATATTTGTCAACCTGTATTTCACTAAGTGCTTTTAACATGTTGATTTTCTGACTCATTTCAGTGCAAATATTACTGCTGATCTAGTGGAAATATTCTGGTTGAATGCACCTCACATCGGCTTCTGTTGTATTTAATGTAACTTATAAAACACATCTTCAAATGTCTTCATGGAAACTCAAGTCCGCGTACAAAAACTTCTCTGTTGAATAGAAATGATACCAGTCTGATGATGATGATGATGATGTCTCCGCTCCTGCTCATAAGGTTCGTCTCCAAACACAGCCATCCCTCTTCCATACACACTCACATGCACTCACACACACACAGAGACATGGGACGTGGCTCCACACTCCTCACTTTAGCTACACAACATGCTCTACATTTTGCCCATAGTAGAGAAGAAACTGAAAACAACTATCCCCACTGAAATGAAATCTCTGCACATACAGTAACGCTACATCTCAGTTTTCCTTCTTCTCTGTCCACTTGTATGAAAGACCACAAGCACGGTGCAGTTTTGGGCGGCGGACGGAGGGCAACCCCTCAGCTTCAGCTGGTGACCCTTGCTTCACTACCGCCTGTCACTGTAGCTGCCTTGTCGTGGCTCCGCCACCGCAGGCCCCTGGCACGACCCCGTGGATGACGCCCGGCTGGCGGGACGGGGAATGTGTGCGTCGACTAACCGCAGGAAGGGCCGGGACCTCAGCAGTCAAACCGCATCTCCAGCGAATCGTCAAAGCCCCTGTTGTCGTGTCCCGCCCCCGACAGGAAGGTAGCTGTGACTGGAGCCCCTGTTGCCGTGGTGACGTTGAGGAGGGTGTTGCCAGGGGAGCTGGTGGCCGGGCTGCGGAGAGCCGCCGCTGTGATACTGGTCAGATTGATGCCCAGAGTGAGGCGTGTCTGTTCCAGGGCTTTTTCTGGAACAGCAAAGGCCTCCAGCTTCTTCTCCCCGTTGGCCATGTAGGAGTTCTGGCAACCACGGCAGATACAGTCCAGACACGCCTTGAACAAAATGAATGACACAGTTTAATGGGCAAGAACACAACAGCACCATCTAGTGGACACAAGGGCAGAAAGAGAACAGAAAGGTCAAAAGACTAAGCTGTAGTTGGATCAGAATAACCACAAAGTAAATGAGTGTATGTGTCTAAAACTAGGACTGAACACACACTTAACACTGTTTAGTCCAAAGATGACATGCAAAGCCATGTCTGTGATAACAGTGTTGGCAACGTGGACACAAACAATGTCCTCAAATGCAGGCCAAGTTAAAAATAAAGCTGCAAAGACTCTTGGTGCCTGCCCTATAATGTGCAGGACACAATCTACACTTGTGTCACTTTATTTTCAACATATAAAAGAACAGAAGACACTAAAGTTTTCAAAGTAAAAGCCTGTTATGAAATTATTTGTTTCAAAGGACCATACAATAATAATAATTTATAAAGCAGATAAAAACAAGTATTGGCACTAAAGAAAAGGAAGAGAAAGGGGAAAAAACCCTGCCTCTAACACTAGGCTGGTTGGTGAAGTGCCAGGTATACTGATATAGAAGCTTTGATACATCAGCTACAATATGAACTTAGACTAGAAAGAGAAATAAGATGACATTTGTCAATTCACTCACCACTATAGTTTTGGATTTTCAGAATTTAACTCATTTACATATATTTGTAGGATTACATTTGTGCGTATTCAGAGATAAAGTGCCAAAGGGTTTAAAGGGATAGTTCACTATTTTTCTAATGAATCTGTATGGAGTCTTTACTCTGGTGCACCCACAGTGACTTGCCCCCCATGTTGTCACTGCTAACAGCTGTGCGCCTTTGCAAACTACTTTCATCAGTTGTTTGGAAGGTTTTCCGGCTGCTATGTGCAGGCACACAGCTGTTAGCAGTGACCAAGTGCATTGATCGCTATTGAGAGAAAGTAGCTCCAAGCAATTACAACGTGTAAGTTTTTGTTCCGTGCCGGTTTCGTTATGCAGATAAATCATTAATTTGAACACATACTGTTTTGAGAAGAAACGCATTATATTTTGGTGACCCCAGGAAACCTGCCGGGACTAATTTGCTTTGACCAAAACCAGACTCAGCTCACAGGACATTGTTAGGGGTAAGTCATTGTGGGTGCACCAAAGTAAAAATGCTGATTCCATACCAATTCATGTGAAAAATAGTGAACTATTCCTTTAACCACTTTAAAATCCTTTTGTTGGAACAAATATGGGGAAAATTAAGAAAACTCATCAGTGCTGATGCTATCAGGATTACTTTTGCCATTATCCTGGAATTTCACAATCACTGCATCCGTACTTTCCTAATGTGATTGTATTTCCACTTCAAATGTTTTACTACATTAAAAGCACAGCACTAAAATGACAAAAAAAACAAACAAACAGAGTAAATAGTCTGGGCTGAAAAGTGAAAAATTACCACTAAAGCTTTTGTGGCTGTGTTAAAATGCAGAATCAGTCACATTAAGGATGTAAAGTAATGAGCTCAACAGAGGAAATGCATCCAATCATTAGCCGTTAAACAGGACCACATCTATCTTTGCATATTATGTTCTATACAAAGTATAGTTTACAGCTGTCCAGGAAATATGCAGGCAACACAAAAAGGGGGGAGCAGGGAAAAGAAGGATGAGGAGCTACTTTTGTCACAAGGACAAGGTGTTGGGTAGGAAAAGTCTGGCTGAAAAAACATACTATTTTACATTTTAATCTCCCAAATGTCATCATTATTCATTACATTCTTAATTGAAAACCTGCAAAAAAAATCCTAAGGGACTGAAGACTAAACACATAGAATTAAATAAATAAGAGCTGCTTCATTTTATCTGTTGAGTATGAATAATCAGAAAATAAAGACAGATTATTCTTTATTTTTATATTGAAAAAAATGAGTCAGTTTTGTTTTTAACCATTTTCTAACCAAACAACTGCGTAATCAATATTGAGAATAAGATAAAATAAAATATTCCTTTATTATATTTATTATTTTATACCAGGAGAAATCAGCAAATGAACTGACATTTAAAACCAACATTAGTTTCAACCCTAGTAATCTATTTCATTGATATCAAATGGTCAATGTTGATGCACATGGTGAAAAAATATTTTCTTCAGTGTTCTCACCTTGCGGTTGGAGTAGCAGGGACAACGCTGCCCCCTACAGGTCAACACAGAGGGGTTCTGGGTGGCTCGGCCACACTTGCAGCCCTTCTTCTCCACAGGTTTCTTGTACAGTGGCTTTGAGGGGCTGGGTGGGTGTGTCAAGGGGTGAGCGTGGGGGTGGGGCAGGACCCGGTCACGAGGCTGCGCCCGTGGTTTGGGGGTCCCCTGCCTGGCCTTAGCGTAAGCTTTCTTAGGGCCCCCATGATGCTCCACAGTCTTTTTAAGTGCTTTATTGGAGACCAGCACAGTCTTGCCCACCTTTGGGGGGCCACCATTAGGCACCGGTGCCAGGTGAGGGTGGGGGGTGACTGCAGGGAACTTGGGCTCCTGTTTGGTGGTGAAACCAGGGTTTGGGTGATGGGGGGAACTGTTGGCACCGAGCGAAGGCCCTCGAAGCAGGCTGGAAATAGGGAGGGGCTGCACCTTTTCACTGTCGCTCTCTGAACGGGACCGCTTACGGTGGCACCGAGGGGGGACGCGGGGGACGACAGCATGGGATTGCGGGGGTGGCTGCAGTGAGGGCTGTGCGTGAGGCTGGAGGGGACGGAAGCTGTGTTCTGTGGGGAGGGAAGGGAGGAGACGAGAAGGGTTAAGGGGTCCGTTAAGAGTGCACTGAGGTACAGGAGGGGAGCAGTCTGGTTTGAGATTGGGCTCGAGGGTGGGATCAGGGCCTGTGTCCGTCTCCAGAGTCCTGAGCACCTCCTCCACACTCAACAACAATGGGCCCCCACCATGTTTGAGGTCCTCCCCAAAAGTGCTTATATCACAAAGTCCTGCCTCCCCCGTCCCTGTGACACTGACGCACACTGGTATTTCCTCTGCAAAGCACTCCTGCTTTGGAACCCCCCCACCTGTTTCTATGGTGATGGGTTGCAGTCGGTCTGAACTGACGAGGCCGTTACAATCATGCAGTCCGTTTACACTCACAGGGCTGGGCTCCTCCACCTTAAGCTCTTTAGTGGGAGGGGCTTCCTCAGGCTCCAACGCCTCAGATGTGGAGGCCGCCTGCGACACACCAACTGAATCTGAAACCTCCTCCAACTCTGGCTCACTCTCAGCCAATGTCAGGCCCTCGTTGAGAATTGCCTGAAGGTCTGGCGAGTCACCGGCGGCGCTGGCTATGTGCGGGGCAAGAGGTGACTGGGTGATGTAGAGGCAGAGTTTCCTGTAACAGTGGACAAGCAAGGAGAGCTGCCTGTTCTCCTCAAAGCGAGAGTAGTCCTTACACCAACTACAGGACGGCTTGAGCTGCATCCTCTGACCCTTACAGCCCCGACAGACGTAGTGCTGGCATGAGGAATTGGTAGGTGCGATGGGATCCTGCAGCAGGTTACCTAGAATTAAAAAAGAAGAAAGCAAAGGAAATATCAGGCAGTGATTCATCTGGACATTCCCACAGTCTAGGAAGAGCAACATTAAAGATGGCAACAAAAAAAAAAAACCATATCTGGCAAATCAATAAATTGCATAAATATTAATTAATAAAAATTTAGAATTTACAAATTCCTTAGTGTTTTTCTGTTACTTTCGCAAACAAAATGAACATATCACCTTTTAAATTCCATTATTAAGTCTGACATGATCATTAAAAGCTTTTATTAGAAACATTTAATCATACAGTAATCAAAAACTACGTAACAAAGTCATAGGATGTTAGCTTTAAGTGCCTGTAATCCTGAGTGGTGTTGGCAGCTTTCCAGACTGAATGACAACCAGTCTTTGAGAGAAGCTTCCTTAGCAACGCTTGTCGCTAAGGAGCGCAGCTGCACATAGGAAAGAGGATGAAGGTCCATTCATAAGAAACACCTAACCTTATACATTCAGCAAAGACTGCATGATGAAGCCCACATAACTGCTTCAAGTGTCTATATTTAACACCAAGTAAACCCTGCTTTCATTTTCATCTATTATTTACACAGTGAAGGTGGAGTAGGTTATCTGTGAGTGTAATAAAACTGCTCCTCTTCTGACAGAAATACCAACTTTGCACTTACCTCACATCAAATATGTGGAAATACATAATAGAATATCAATAATTCACGTGTAAACCATATATCCATTGATTCACAACAAAAAGTTGAAGCCTGGCGCACTCTGTGGAGTTAAAAATAAAAAAACCCAAAGGCGTGGAATATTTTCCTTCCATACTTTTTGGGGACATTCTGTATCATGTAAGAGTAGTGAAAACTTTAAAACACAAAAGTACATCAAAAATGGACTTTATTTAAAACGTATCTTCATCACTTCCCATTAGTGCTGTGCTGCTGTAACCAACACATTACCAATTGAAGAAAACACCATATATATCTAACTCTGGCCTTTCTGCAAAGGCTTGTTGTTGACTATTGAATTGACCCGAAAGTTTATTGCTGAATCTGATGTAGGGTTGCAGCAGTCTACTGTTTCATGATGGTAAGAAAATTGCTGATTACACTACAAGGATCATTTAGTTATATGAGACATTAAAAAAATGCAACTAAAATGATCTTGTGTGTGCATGTTTTATATTTTATTTACCTCGATAGAGGGATGCTCCATTTAGCAATTGTAATAACAATGATAATACTCATGATTAAGCTTGTAAAACTTAAGGTCATCATTCATAATAGGCAAAAACACACTTCAAAATTCCATCTAATTTTACACACCCAGGTTACTTGCATTGAAATGTGCACATCGTCTTCTTTTTCTCAAATTTAACCAGCATAAAAAGGATGCAAACGTGTAGCAGTATTTTGCAAAGAATATTTCTTTCCACAATGTCAAAATTCATACAGGACCTTTTAGGTGCAGCATACTGAAAGTAAATAACTACACAGGTACAGAGGATGACAAATTGTGCAGCTGTAATATAGTTGTAACAATAATAGTAATATTTTTGTAATGCTGTTGTAAGAAAATGTCAATAAATCAAGCTTTCTACCATCATTCATGTAAAACAACAAATACTGCTAATCACTGCTTTACTGTCCCTTCACCAGTCTCAGGTGTATATGAACATCCTACATTAATTCCCGAAAGCTAACAACCACCACCCCCCCGGAAAATAGTTTAATCTTTTTTAGGACACACACATACACGATGAAATCCAGTGTGCAAGGACTGCTTTTTGCCTTTTGAGTCTATATAATGAACAGAAACGCCCCGATGCTGCCAAACAGCAAACAGAGGGAGGTGTGTCACGATGGGAGTAGCTTTGAGCAGCGATGCGTTTAAGGCACACTGTAAATTTCGGTTTTACATTTAACAAACTAGGTAAGGAGGCGAATGCATGGGTTGGAAGCAAAATTAAGACGATATGTAGTTTGTAATTTTATTTTGTGAGGCATATGACATCAGATGTACCACATTTTAATTCACTTGTTTAAAAAAAAACAGACAAGCAAGGCCTCGCCTGTCCACCTTATTATCATTTATTATTATTAGTAGTAGTAGTAGTAGTATACCAACTCCATTATTAGCTTAATAAAAACAGACATATGCTTCATTAAATTAAAGCCATCCGAGTATGGGGGTTGCAACGTTACATAATTAGAATAATATAGAATAACAGGTACGCATAACGATAAGTTATTGTTATATTTCCTCATGATGTCTGTTTTCATATTGTTTCTGGTCATTTGTTGAATTTATATTACATATTGTATGTCTTTATTTCAAGTATGTCCAATATATAAACTCATATTATAACACAGCATATAACCATTTAAGAAATTTAGTTGTTTACTTCCCTAAAGGGCTGAACACAAGGATCGGAGGTTAAATTTCCGACTGCCACTGAAGGCAGCTTCATTTCTATGCTTGCAGCTGACAACAGCGCATAGTTACCGACGCATATATTGACATAAGCAGTTCATTAAATCACGTCCAGACTTAATACAATTTTGTTCACTCACCACAGACCAAACAGGATAGGGATTGGCGGAAAAACGGCAGCAGTTTGCAGAGCTCCGCCAGAGCCCGAGGGTCTCGGGGGTCGCACTGCAGCACCGAACGGCTCGCGGAGATGTACAGAGAGGTCGCATTCACCGGGTTCATCTCAGCTGCCTGGCCCGGGGCTCCAGTTCGGCCCGGTCCGTTAAGATTTACTGACACGTTAAAACACTAAAGTCACACAATAGCACACAATCCAGGCGAACAACTCCCGCTTGTTTTGAGGTAAAACTACCGTTTATGTCAATGGAGTCTGGGGGCTTTGAAGGGGGCATAGATGGGACAGATATCACCGAATCACTCCTTCGTCGGTTCCCAGTCGGTGAATCCCACATATATGATCAGGCTATACATCCCCGTATCACTTAGTGAGCAGTCACATCTAATCCATCCTCAACGTTAAGTGATTAAAGTCCAGTTGCTTTCGACGGATGTGAGAGATAATCTGCGCATTCACAAGGATACAAACCATCCAACACGTTTGTTTCCACACAATCCATGAGTTATGATTAGACAAAGCATCGTGTGGCGCTCTTTCCTCCTCCACTGGCCTGATATTTAACACAGATGGATTTAGCTAGCAACAGCAGCTCCCAAATTCTAACTGCGGGTTTCGTGACCGACTGCTCCGGTTTGCGACGCTTTCCCCCGATGCCTGCCTCCATAATCCACATGCATTCTTGTTCCCGGTGTTTCCGTAGGCCCACAGCTGGTATCAGACGGTGCCTTTCTTACTCCATCCGGTGTGTGGTTCCCTCTGGCTCGGCAGTGCAGCCCCAGCAGCACCTTATGCTTGTGTTATTGTTCACGGAGATTCATGGCGGCTCGAAAACAAAGCAGGCCACTGGAGCTTTCAAAGGTCCTCTGAGCTGAAAAACAACCACTATCACACGTCAAAAGTGACACAACTGGGTGGATAACCAGCTGCTCTCAGCAGAGACGAAACAACTTCAAAACCTTATGTTGGTGAACAGAAAAATAATCCGGCGGAAGCCCCGGGCTGTGGTGCCTGTGCTAGCCGTTTGAGCTGCACCGGGAAGCCGGTCACAAAAGCAGGCCGCGTCCCTCTTTTCGGGATTAACGGTAGTCTCGCGTTATTGCTCGTCGCCTCGGTGGGAACGTAGCTGCAAAAACCGAGGTCCCGACCGAAGTGATGTCCGCCTCCAGCCTTTAGCAGAGCCTCAGAGTGTCAGTAGAGACAGAAAGTGATTTAAATCCCTATTTGTAAACCTAGCTATCATTAGCCACGGAGTATTCCTCATTCCCCCTGACGCTTTTCCGCATATAAACACGGTGGCGCTGTGTCTTACATCTCGCGAGAACACGTGGGAAGCGGTTAATTTTAAAAACAAAATTAACACGTCCTATACACGCCGTATACACTTTTCTACATTTTTAATTGTTTAAAACAAATGTATCTTCTGTAATAATGAGCCTGAAACGAAAAAATATTCTATCAATGAAACCACTCTATTACCCTCTGGACTAAACTGCTTTCCGGTAAAGTCAGACACCACACTGAAACCGATTGTAAATGTTACACATTTTATTCCCCAAGAGGGTAGATTGGGTACGCTATAAACTTAATATTGTTCCATAGATTCCATATCCATAAATGCAGAGTGTTGAAAATTACCCCTAGTTTACACAGACTCCTGGCTGACTTTGTACATTAAATACACAGATAAGACTCTTAAAATGT